>SKCR01039276.1:0-79795 GCA_019454045.1 Zanthoxylum bungeanum | reverse complement strand
AACTAATTCCAAATTTTGGGGTTTTCATATATGTTGTGTATTTATGTGTGTATAAGATGCATGCAAAGTTTCATGTTGATTGGATTTCATTAAGATGAGTTTTGAAGCATGAAATGACCAAATGGTCAATAATGCCACCAAATGTGGCTCACGGCATTGTGAGGGATTTTTGGGATTTTTGTGGCTTATGGTGTTTTGATGTTTTTTGAACATGATAAGTTCATCTTAGAAATGATTTGGAATCATTCAAAATTGATTGGATCAATTTCGGACTAAAATGGACAAAATACCATATAAGGGTAATTTGGTAATTTCACTTGATTTGATTCATTTGAAATTTTATTTCATAATTTGATTATTGAATATTAAATAAATATGTTTATTTAATTATCCGAGAAAAAGTTTTGAAATCTGAAAATCGGATTTTCCACCGCTTCCGCTGCGTTACCGCCGGATTCACCCGTATAAAACCCCTTCAAAATGGTATCAGAGCGAGTCTGATTCTAGGCCACCTAATATGATTAGCCTTCATTGAATCAATGTTTAATCATGTTTTCTTGACTTTGTGCATGCTTATTAGGATCTAAACTGGTTAGATTTAGGGTGTATGACACTTAGCGGAAAATCCCTAATAATAAGGTTTTAATGTAATTATTATTTGATGCATGTATATGGTCCGTCTTGTCAATACGGATTATGAACACTTCTTTGTGACTACATCCGAGACCGTGCCTCTGCTGTGAGGGTGTAGCCGATAAAGATTTATTCATACCGGATGTATATCTGATACTAGATAAATTCAAGTAAAGCGGATTCTGAACGTGCCATAGCTGTCAGGATTACGTAAGTAACTTGAGTTTATCATTGACGAGTATTACCTTGGTACGTCTCCTTGTGGGCCTGCCTTCGCAGCGACAACGAGAAACGGCCAGGACCGGATATTTAGGAGTCACTTTTGAGTGATTGACAAATGAGTTGTCTACCTGATGAATATACGTAGCGAGACCGTGCCTCTGCTGTGAGCTGAAATATATTACGGGATCCACCTTTCACTATTTATATTTAATTTAATTATTAAATATTTGTATTCTGTTTTGGGATTACAGTATTGCATGATTTAGTGGGAGGGGCATATTAGATTAAAAATCCATGATCTAGTTTATGCTTTTGATATTATATGAAACTGCTTAATTTCTGCTAACCGTTTTTCGTGATCTATATGATAGATTTGCGATGGCGGGTCAATCCACAAACCAGTTTGCGCGTATGTTAGATGCGAACAAACTGAAAGGCGCTGAGAACTTTGCAGACTGGGAATTGGATTTGAGGATTGTCCTCGATTCCGAAAAGTTGGGTTATGTTCTTGAGGGTCCTTTACCCCTTGCAGTGGGTGAGGATGCTTCGGAGGAGGAACGCCAAGTTTTTTGAAGTTTGGAAGAATGATGATTTAAGGGTTAATCATACATCCTTAGTTCGCTCTCTCCGAAACTCAAGCAACAATACTATGGAACATCAGATTCATATAGTATGATAACGCGATTAAGACAATCGTTCGAGAACCAGGAACAGGTTATTGTTCACAAGGTCGCCATGGAACTGTTCCATGCGTGTCTGGATGAGGGGAAAAGTGTTAGCCCACATGTTCTTCAAATGATCAATTTGATCGATCATTGAGGCAACATAATCTCATCCTGAATGACATTCTCGGTAGGAGTGTCATTCTTGGTTCTCTGCCAGCTTCATTCCACCAGTTTGTGATGTACTTCAACATGCACGGGACAGTCTGCACCTACCAGGAGCTAACATAGGATGTTGCTCACGGCAGAAGAGGATCCGAAGAAGGGAGTACCGACTCGCCCACCTAGATCTACTTCTCTCTCTGCTACTTCTCTCCCTCTTCTCCCAAGGAATGTCCAAGGGAAAGAAGAAGAAAGGGAAGAAGAAGAAGACCTTTGGTCCTCAACAGCAGGCGAAGATAGCTAAGCTCAAAAGGGCTGCTGAAGACAAATGCCACCACTGCGGCAAGGTCGGGCACTGGAAGAGGAACTGTCCAGATTACATTGCCCAGCTGAGGAGAGACAGAGCTTCTACATCAGGTACTTTTATTTTTCCAGTTATTGATTTATCTTTGGCTTGTGAAGCCGTTACATCCAGCTGGATTTTAGATTCTGCTTGTCCCATTCACATTTGCAATTCGTTGCGGTGTTGAAGGAAAGTAGGAGGCTGAAGCCAGGAGAGATGCAGTTGCGGTTCGGGAGTGGAGACTCTTTGGATGCAGTTGCAGTGGGAGTATGCGAGATCTCATTGCCGAATGGGACACTTTTGTTATATGACTGTCATTTTGTACCAGGATGTGTCGCTAATATTATATCACTTTTTGTATTAGATACAGAAGGCTATTGTATTAATATTAAGAATAGTTCTTTGTATTTATATGATAAAATAATATTCAGATCCTTAGTTGTCCAAACCAGCATGGTCATTACACATTGCAACTTCAAAAGATATATTAAATACTGGAGTTAATAAACGTAGTTTACCTGTAATTAATAATACTGAACTTTGGCATATGAGACTTGGTCACATTGGCGTTAAACGCCTTACCCAATTGGTTAGGAATGGTTTGATATCAGATCTTACCATTGAGTCCTATCCAACTTGTGAATCCTGTATTCAGGGTAAGATGACCAAAGCCCCATTTTCTGGTGTTGGACACCGCGCCACAAACTTACTGGAACTCGTACATTCTGATGTATGTGGTCCACTAAGTCCAAACTGCTCACAGTGGTTATTCGTACTTCGTTACCTTTACCGATGATTTGTCACGGTACGGTTATGTGTATTTGATGCGACATAAATCGGAAACCTTGAAAAGTTCAAAGAGTTCCGAAATGAAGTAGAAAAACAAACTGGTAAATATATTAAATGCCTTCGATCAGATCGAGGCGGCGAATATATGAGTGGTGAGTTCATGGATTATATGAAGGAGAATGGATTCTCGCTCAATATACTCCTCCAGGTACACCACAGCACAATGATGTATCTGAAAGGAGAAATCGGACTTTATTGGATATGGTCTGATCGATGTTGAGTTTCACAGATTTGCCCTATTACTTATGGGGCTACTGTCTCTTAACAGCCGCACATCTTTTGAATAAGATTCCTTCAAAGGCTGTTCCTACGACACCGTATCAGATAGGGTTCGGTAGGAGACCGAATCTTAATTATATTAGGTTGGGGTTGTCCTGCCTATGTCAGGGTAACTCAGCAAAGTAAGCTTTCGCCTCGAGGGCAAAAGTTTAGGTTTGTTGGATATCCCTCGAACACGAGGGGATATCTGTTCTATGATACCGAGCATCAAAATGTGTTCGTAGCTCGCTTCGCAAAATTTCTAGAAGTAGAATTTTTGTCAGAAGGAGGTGATCATAGACAGGTTGAGCTTGATGAAGTCCAACCTGAAAACAACGAGCCAACGGAGGAACCTGAAGTTCAAGTAGATGAAGGACCTTCAACACACACTCTCCGTAGGTCGGAAGGGTATCTAGACCTCCTGAACGCTTGTATTTGATACAGAAAAGAGTCTGGATGTTCTCTTAGTTGAAGAGACATCCTTTCACCTATAGAGAATCGATGTTGGACATCGACTCCGTGAAATGGCAAAGTGCCATGAAATCCGAGATAGACTCAATGCATGAAAATCAAGTTTGGGACTTGATTCCGCTTCCCGAAGGAATTGTTCCTATCGGTTGTAAATGGTTTACAAAAGGAAGCGGGGGCCTGACGGTAAGGTTGAAACTTACAAGGCCCACTGGTAGCAAAAGGTTACATGCAGCGACCTGGCGTCGACTACGATGAAACTTTTTCACCGGTAGCAATGCTTAAGTCTATCCGGATTTTGCTTTCTATAGCTGCGTATCATGACTACGAGATTTGGCAAATGGATGTCAAAACGGCTTTTCTAAATGGATTTCTTGATGAAGAATCTATATGGAACAGCCGGAAGGTTTCACATCCAGCGAAACCTCGGGTATGGTATGTAAGCTTAAGAAGTCTATTTATGGACTTAAACAAGCTTCACGAAGTTGGAATCTTCGATTCGACGAGATTATCAGATCGTCTGGTTTTCTTAAGAATTCGGAAGAATCCTGTGTGTATCAGAAGGCCAGTGGGAGCATGGTCGTATTTTTAGTCCTGTATGTTGATGACATCCTAATCATTGGGAATGATTTAGGTATGTTACAAAGCGTTAAAGCAATATCTCTGTAAGAATTTCTCCATGAAGGACCTGGGAGAAGCTTCCTATGTTTTAGGGATAAAACTCTATCGAGATAGATAAAGGAGCTGATTGGGTTATCCCAATCAACGTACGTAGATAAGATCTTGGAACGGTATAGCTTGGTAACTGTAAGACAGCAAACATACCGTTCAGACATGGGATTCATCTTTCCAAGAAAGATGTTGTTGGACAAAATGTCCCATAGCGTCACTATTTGCACAGATCATTGTGTTGTTGTAGCAAATTAACTATGTAACAAGGAAATTGCACTCTCGTCATTTGTGATTAGATCACCATAGATATAAATGAAGAGAGGTCCCTATGATTAGTTCCTGGATTGAGATGATATGAGACAGTATCAGTCCACGAAGGATTAATCATTAAATATCCCTAGCCGTAGTATTATCAAGACTGGACATCGATAATGCGGAATAGGCTAGTATTGCACTTGTGCGCGTTGTGAGGGCACAACGGCATAGTTCTCATATATATAAGTATTGGATACTTGTGCAAGTGCGATAGGAGGTCGGTTTCACCGATGGTACGGGAAACAGCTTCGCTCTGGATAGACCCCTCGGAATCCCATTGGTATTATGAATATGTGTCTATGGGAGGCCGAAATCAAGGTAGGTGTGTATAGTCTTAACCTGAGACTTACATCGCTAATGCTTACGACAATCGATATACTTTAGTTGAGGTCGTCTAGGACTGTAACTGGTTCTGTGTACGCCAATGCCGGGTATATTGAGAATCGTAGTGTATTGGATGTGATGTCAAGACGGAAGTATCACTCCAGTCATAGTGGAGATGATGTCACGCAGGATACGGTATTAGTGCTCTTAAGAGATGCGCATCCAATCGATATTATGACCAGGTCATGAATATCCGATTATAGAGACTAGTTACCAGACATCCGATATGTGTTTCGGACGGGGCAGACACTTATCCAGCCCCAGCCCTAGCACGTGACTATCCGATACTGGGCCGATATGCACAATACATTAGTATACTACGCTTGATACAGATCTTAATATTCTTTAATGGATATGTCCGGAGAATTAGGTAGACTTGGTGCTTTGCTAGGAGTCGACCTTGTCTTGTAAATCGGTAGAAACGTAGTACTTGGTACGTACGTGATTCGGATACTCCGACGACCGTATTTACTGCCAGATTATCCGGGGATCTCATGGGTCGCTTCCCGATAATCCACCGATGACGCACAACTCGCACTCTTGAATAATCTGGGATTATACAGAAGAGAGAAAATTAATCTAGGATTAATAACGGAGATGTTTTATCCGGGATAAAATGTCGTCTAAAGAGAGAGAACGATTAATTCGGAATTAATCGATGTATTAATATATTCGATATATTAGACGAAATTAGATTTCGACGCGGAATTAAAATCAGATTTTAATTCGGGCAAACGAGTTAATTTAGAATTAATTCGTTAGCGACGTAAATAATAATTTCGCTAGGCGCAATTATTTATTTAAATTCGATTGAATTAACGTCGCGACGTAAGCTTGGTATTTCGGAAATATCGAACCCGAACGCGTGAGTGCACGTGGGCCCACTTTCATTTGGAAACGTGTGGGGCCCACATGACACATGTCATTCTAATGCTTTGCATGTAGATTGTGTACATTGTACTCAATGTCATTGCATGGAGTTTGAGTGTTTGACACTCTAAGCCATTGCATGTTTTGTGTCATAATTTTATTATTAATTTAATAAAATTATGGCATAAATATAAATTGATTTTTGGTAAATCATTTTAAAAAAAAAACATTTTATCTCTCTCAAATTCTCTCATCTCTCTCACGCCCAAGTGTGGCTATTCTTCACTGGTTTGAACCAGTTTGGGCGTGAATAAGGGAAGCCAAGTGGGGGTTTTCATGGTGAAATTCAAGTGCTAGCACACTTTCAAGTCTTGCGAAGGTGGTAGGGAGGTTCGACCATGAGGCGGGACTCATCCGATGGAGTTTGGAGCTTCGTTTTGAGACCCGAAACTGCCAAGACAGTGAGCATGGACTGCTGCAGTGGGCTTACAAAGGCAGTGCGTTTTTGGGCATGATTCGTCTTCAAATCGACATAACCGATCAATGTAAGTATTCTGCTATCTTCATTGGTGTATTCACGCATGTTTTCATGTCTTGTTTCTCCTAATGTTGCAAGCATGAAACTTTAGGGATTTAAAATTTGGGGTAAATGTGATTTGAGCATGATTTGAATAAATTTTTGTTTGAGTATGTTTTAACATGTTTAATTTCATTTTGGTTGGACTAATTTGATGAAAAATGATTTGGAATTATTTTCCCCAAATATTTGTCCTTGGCCGAATGGTTTGATGATTTTGGGATCTTGGATTTTTGTTTTTAATTCATTTGATGAGTTAGAATCGATTAGGTTGATGTTAATTTGAATCGGATTGGATTGGATTTCGAATTGGACAAAACCCCAAAATCTTTGAGTTGGCCGAATGTGACTAATGCCCTAATGTCTTGGTAAATTTTGATTTTGATAATTGGATGTATTGGAAATCATTCGGGATATGTATTTAATGTCGAATGCGGATTAATTGGATTGAAACCGAATTGGACATGAAATCACTCCCTTGGCCGAGACCTTTAAGCATGTAGATGGGTTTGATCTTTCAATTTGTGTGTTGGACATATGATAATGAATCAAAGCATGATTAATTGGACTAATATGGTGTTTTAGAAATGTTGATTTAGTTGATTGATCATGTAATACACTTTGGTAATTAAATTGGGAAAATTGGATTTTTTGAATTTAATTATTTGGGCCTAATTTTGGAAATTGGATTTAATGTTGTATTTGGGCCTATTGGGCTTGATTTATCAAGTTTGGTTTAGGCCAAATGGATTGGATCCAATTGGGCCCAAAACCTTGACCATAAAGCCCAAATGCGACTTAATGAACCTTTAAAGTTCAATTGGGCCTAATGGGCCAAGATTGATTTATGGGCTTATGGGGTAAATCCCGGATTGGACTTTGGTTATCGGTTTGACCCGAGTTGACCAAAAGCCCACGCCTTAAGAAATTAATCAAAAGCCCATTGGACTTTAATTGAATTGACGTTGGACGTTAATCGGTCTTTGAGACGCGTTACGATTAGATTTGGAATTTAAATCGTAAAAGGTTTATTAAATAAAAGTGTAATATTTAATTTGGAATTGAATAGTGAATTAGTATTAAATACATGTTAAATTAGATTTAATGATGTAGTTTAATTTAATTCATGAATTCGTACTTTAAGTACTTATTCGCAAAAACGAGTTTGACTCGAACAAAATCAAATCGTTGTTTGAACATTGGATGATCACTTAATTATCAGATTAATTAATTTGATTAGATTGATTGATAGCATGCTTATGTGTGTGAATACGTGGTTGTGTTGAATGAATAATGTATATCGGATGGATATTAGACGGGTGGGCAATTTTAGAAATTGTTGTAATAAATTCGATTTATTAAATTGGACCTGCGTGTCCAGCCTTATCACCTCTATTCTCTTTGTATTCTCTTCTCACCTATTCCCCTCTATGTATATGAGGTTTCTTTAGAAGTGTAGTGTAACGGGTAGAAGTAATACTAGTGCTAGCTTGAGTGAGAAAGGGAGAGATTTGATCTAGGATCAATGTGTTAAGTATCCATCCGCATATCATTATTATTTATTTTCATACTCGCTTTATTATGTATTTAGAATGCATGTTTAAGGGTGTATGATGATGAGACCTTAACATAGATAATTAAATTGGTAGCCAATTTGCACGCGAA
The DNA here is from genome assembly GCA_019454045.1 of Zanthoxylum bungeanum. Lineage (NCBI taxonomy): Eukaryota > Viridiplantae > Streptophyta > Magnoliopsida > Sapindales > Rutaceae > Zanthoxylum > Zanthoxylum bungeanum. The sequence goes on along the minus strand of SKCR01039276.1, from coordinate 71,715 downwards.
AAAAAGCCCTCATCAAATATCATGCGTTTTTCCTTCCATTGAGTGATTCTTACTCAAGATCCTAGATTGGCAGGGGTTTGTTGGCCAAAGTCAAGCCCTTGTCCTTCAAAGATGTGTTTTAATCACGAGGCTTTGTTCCATATTGGTGTCTTGTCCAAGTTGTGGTTTGTTGGCCAAAGTCAAGACCACTTCTTGTCCAACGACATTGATTACGAAGCTTCTTTGTCAATGGGTCCGCGCTTGACTGGGATCATTAGGTTTGTTGTGCCAAAGCCAAGGCCTAGTTGATTCAGAGGAAAAAGGTTAGGATATACATTCGATGTATAGACATATATAAGATATATGTTTAGGACTTGGATGTCCACCTACTGGATCTAGGAGTTGGATTAGATCCAATTGATCTTCGAGATCTACCTAGTTAATTATCATACAATTTGTTGGCCAAAGTCAAGATTGTGTGATATTTAACGGGATCCTAGTCCACTAGGAAACACGGTTTCCCGAGTACTCGACAGAGGGTTAGAGGCTCGACGAAAAATAGTGGGAGGCAAGTATTGAATTTGCAACATTCGTTCGAATACTCGCTAAACGCGCTCATCTATATTTACTCGTCATATTAATCAAAAATATTAGTTGGACTAATATTTTATGTTGTTTTAAATATATATATAGTTGGACTATATACAAACTCATTCAATGTAGTTGTTGATTTTAATATTGGATTATAGTAATCAATATAATTGAATTAAAATGATAGTTGATTTTATAATTAGATTATAGTAATCAATATTAAAATTATAGTTGATTAAATAATTGGATTATTGTAATCATTATAATAAATAGTACCTTATTAAATTGATTAAATAGTTGGACTATTGAAATCAAGAAAGAATTGAAAAGTTGAAAATTTAAATATATAATCATTGGATTAAATGCTTTAAATGATTTAATTTTCATATTGGGAATAAATAATAGGTTAATTTATTTGATAAATAACTTATTATGACTAAGCCCATAATTAAGCAAATAGTAGAGCATAAAATCTTTGGAAGATTTATGTGATGATGACTTTAGTGCTTAATTATTATACTTATCATAAATCTATCTTTAGATTTAAAAATTAAAATGCAATTAATAATTCTTAGAGAATTGATTTGACTATCTAGTGGAGAGAAGTCAAAGTTTGCAATGGGCAAGTTGCACAAGGTGCACATCATTTCGATATTCCGAAACCCAAGCTTGGCCAAAGGTTGTGAAATATTGAAATGATAATTGACATATCCCAAAGTGACTACCATTTGGATATGGAAGACACGAAGGAATTAAAGATAGGGAGAGGCTCTAACTTTAAAAATATTTGTCAAAGTTATGTTTACTACTAGTATTAAAATTGGACTTTAAATACTTAGTGTGGTACATAATACATATATGTATTGACGTTCAGAATCCGCTGTGAGCTGGATACTGGCTTCAAACCGAGATTTCTCTGCGAATTGGAAACGGGACGAAAAGTCGTTTGTTTCGACCGTAGATACCTAAGTTTAGGAACTACCCTTTGGTATGTACTTAAATTAGGAAATGTTATAATGTAACTAGTTTGACTAGAGACATTATCTCTATATCAGTGTTTAATCCGATGCGGATAAAACCTTTATATTCTAGAACACTAAAGTGTTTCATTATATAAAGATGATACTGAGATAAATACATTAGATGTAAATAACATAATTTATATTTTGAATATAAATAAAATCTCAAACATAAATGACAAATAAATAGCTCAAATTGATTTGATCAATAGAGACTTATTTGTGGCATTGTTGTCTAGGACACAATTAAACAAGACTCGTATATCCACACTTTTGAAGTGGATACTAGGACTGATTTGACTATTCAAATAAGGTCTACGAATCTAGTTTATTAGGTAAAATACCTAAAAATACTATTTACTTGGTAATAGTAAAAGGGCCACCGATCTGTTAGCCCTATTCATGGTGAAGTAAGTGGGCCCATATCTAGCTAGGCTAGATGTTAACATGAATATTTCGTGACCTTAACGATGTGGCATCACGTTATGGTTATGTTTCTTTTGAAGAACACAGATCGAAAACTTTTGAAGTTTCGACACGAAGAAACAAACAGATCGGCTATAGTGTTATTCCGCCGCCGGTAAGACCGAAATGGAAAATACTTAAGTAGTAAGTTTCATATATAAATGAAAGAGTACAGTGTTCTTTCATGTGAGGACTCCTCCCGAGACACGTCAGTTAGACGGTGTGTCTGAACTAAAACCGAATTTTGTTGGACATGATAAGGTTTATCACGAGTCGCTCTGAGCTACTATTTCCTTCTACAGGATATGTATTCACAGTGCAAAACTTATTTAGAATAAGGTTCCATATAAATCTGTTGACCAGATATCATATATATATGAACAGGAAGAAACGAGGTTTCTCATTCCTGATAATTTGGGTATGCCAGGCATAAAGTTTGGATGATACCAAACTAAGAACCCAAATTGGATTAGTGCCAATATAGGTTATCCTAAGGGAAACCATAAGTATAGCACTTATAAATCCCACGAGAACAATGTGATTGTTGCTCACCATGCGGTTTTCCTGAGAGGAATACCGATATGCAGTGGTCAGTGGGAGGATAGTGATACTCAATACAAATCGGAGTAATACTATTCATAGCACGAAGTCCTTAATGGAACACAAACAATTCATCTATGATGAATCTGTACCATTAATCTTCAAATACACAAGAAATCGGTAGATCGGATAGAGTCAGAAAACAACCCTAGGGTATGGGTTTCTGATCTAACCTCATTAAGATTCAATCTTATGGAGGTGTACCATCCGACTACGTTATGAGGAAGTGATACGAGGTATCGACTCCCTGTTATGGCAAAGTGCCATGAGTCCGAAATGGATTCCATGTATAACGACTATTATGGATACTAGTTGTTGTACCACAAGGCGTGTGCCTATGGTACATTATACGTCTTCAAGGAAGACATACATGGATGACAACATACCAACTTACAAAGCTAGGCTTTTGACGGAAAGGTATCGTTATCAACATTGTGTTAATAACGGTTCAACCTTTTACCTGTTGCCATGGTAAGTCCATTTTGAAGATGCTTGTTGATAACTGTATATTTCATTTATGAAATATGTCAGTTACAAATCAAAATCGCTTTCCTGAAAAGGAAATCTTTTGGAGGATGTTTACAACATCCTGACGATTTTGTAAAACCAACAAACAAGGTTTGCGGGTTATTCGATCCATGTTTGGATCAAAGCAAGCATAAGGTTCTTGGAACTGACGTTTTGAAATAATCATAATGGTTTATGATTTAACTCAAAACGAAATAATTCTTGTGTATATAAGGAGGTTAGTGGGAGAGCGCACTGACAGTGAAATTCCCATAAAGCAATTGGTGAAAGCTTGTCTTTCATAGATATTCTTTCAATAGAAATTCTCCGTAGAATTCTGGGGAGTAACAACCTTTATTCAGGGAATAAAGATCTACTGGGATAGATTTGGAGTTGTTAACACTCTCTGGGAAATTGTACATTTAAAATGTACTTGTATTGGTGTCTCATACGCTTCGAGCATATGGAGTCACAATCAGGTCAATCCAAGTGATAGTCACTGGATTGAATTAAGGACATCTGTTAGTATCTTAGAGAACTAAAGATGTTGTCTTAAACTATGGAGAATGAGAACTTGAAGTGACTGGGATCACTACTGCAAGTTTCCAAAATGATTAAATACTACGGTACTATAAAGTTTGAATAACGGGACAGTGAGCTGGAAATATTCCGAGCAAGATAACTGCTGCCGAATAAACAACAAATGTGGATTATTGCTGCAGCTGAGGCAGCAATAGAAGCCATTTGGATCGATAATAAATCTAATTAGATTAGATATAATTCTGTTAGCAGCTGAGCTAGGCGTCAGCACAGGCTAAAGAATTAAAGGTCTCATCAACGATCCAGATATATACTTCTATATCATCTGATTCGTTCGGATCATACATCGTGGCGATGTGATGATCGTGTAAATCGCGTCAGACGATAATTAAGCAAATCCGCTGACGAAAACCTTTTCTCAGCAATTTGAGCGAATTGTACATAGTTCGGGTGTTAGACACTCGAGTGACTGGCTATGTGCCAAGTGGGAGATTGTTGGACAAAATGACCCATAGCGTCACTATTTGCACAGATCATTGTGTTGTTGTAGCAAATTAACTATGTAACAAGGAAATTGCACTCTCGTCATTTGTGATTAGATCACCATAGATATATAAATGAAGAGAGGTCCCTATGATTAGTTCCTGGATTGAGATGATATGAGACAGTATCAGTCCACGAAGGATTAATCATTAAATATCCCTAGCCGTAGTATTATCGAGACTGGACATCGATAATGCGGAATAGGCTAGTATTGCACTTGTGCGCGTTGTGAGGGCACAACGGCATAGTTCTCATATATATAAGTATTGGATACTTGTGCAAGTGCGATAGGAGGTCGTGTTTCACCGATGGTATGGGAAACAGCTTCGCTCTGGATAGACCCCTCGGAATCCCATTGGTATTATGAATATGTGTCTATGGGAGGCCGAAATCAAGGTAGTGTGTATAGTCTTAACCTGAGACTTACATCGCTAATGCTTACGACAATCGATATACTTTAGTTGAGGTCGTCTAGGACTGTAACTGGTTCTGTGTACGCCAATGCCGGGTATATTGAGAATCGTAGTGTATTGGATGTGATGTCAAGACGGAAGTATCACTCCAGTCATAGTGGAGATGATGTCACGCAGGATACGGTATTAGTGCTCTTAAGAGATGCGCATCCAATCGTGATATTATGACCAGGTCATGAATATCCGATTATAGAGACTTGTTACCAGACATCCGATATGTGTTTCGGACGGGGCATACACTTATCCAGCCCCAGCCCTAGCACGTGACTATCCGATACTGGGCCGATATGCACAATACATTAGTATACTACGCTTGATACAGATCTTAATATTCTTTAATGGATTTGTCCGGAGAATTAGGTAGACTTGGTGCTTTGCTAGGAGTCGACCTTGTCTCGTAAATCGGTAGAACGTAGAACGTAGTACTTGGTACGTACGTGATTCGGATACTCCGACGACCGTATTTACTGCCAGATTATCCGGGATCTCATGGGTCGCTTCCCGATAATCCACCGATGACGCACAACTCGCACTCTTGAATAATCTGGGATTATACAGAAGAGAGAGAAAATTAATCTAGGATTAATAACGGAGATGTTTTATCCGGGATAAAATGTCGTCTAGAGAGAGAACGATTAATTCGGAATAATCGATGATTGTATTAATATATTCGATATTAGACGAAATTAGATTTCGACGCAGAATTAAAATCAGATTTTAATTCGGGCAAACGAGTTAATTTAGAATTAATTCGTTAGCGACGTAAATAATTATTTCGCTAGGCGCAATTATTTATTTAAATTCGATTCGATTGAATTAACGTCGCGACGTAAGCTCGGTATTTCGGAAATATCGAACCCGAACGCGTGAGTGCACGTGGGCCCACTTTCATTTGGAAACTGTGTGGGGCCCACATGACACATGTCATTCTAATGCTTTGCATGTAGATTGTGTACATTGCACTCAATGTCATTGCATGGAGTTTGAGTGTTTGACACTCTAAGCCATTGCATGTTTTGTGTTATAATTTTATTATTAATTTAATAAAATTATGGCATAAATATAAATTGATTTTTGGTAAATCATTTAAAAAAAAAACACAATTTTATCTCTCTCAAATTCTCTCATCTCTCTCACGCCCAAGTGTGGCTATTCTTCACTGGTTTTGAACCAGTTTGGGCGTGAATAAGGGAATCCAATAGTGGTTTTCATGGTGAAAATTCAAGTGCTAGCACACTTTCAAGTCTTGCGAAGGTGGTAGGGAGGGTCGACCATCTGAGGCGGGACTCATCCGATGGAGTTTGGAGCTTCGTTTTGAGACCCGAAACTGCCAAGACAGTGAGCATGGACTGCTGCAGTGGGCTTACAAAGGCAGTGCGTTTTTGGGCATGATTCGTCTTCAAATCGACATAACCGATCAATGTAAGTATTCCGCTATCTTCATTGGTGTATTCACACATGTTTTCATGTCTTGTTTGATCTTGGGACCTTAGAAAAACTCAACAGATGTGTCCACAAACAGAAGATGAGAAGGTTAGAATGTCTAACCAACCTTATGCTTCGTGTTTGGGTAGCATAATGTATGCCATGTTATGTTCTAGGCCTGATATCAGTTTCGCTGTTAGCGTAACCAGTCGATATCAGTCCAATCCAGGTAATGACCATTGGATGGCCATTAAACATATCCTAAAGTATCTTAAAGGTACTAAGGATAAGTTGATTATTTATGGAGGAAACGAACTGCAGGTTAACGGGTATACAGACTCTGATTTTCAATCGGATCCCGATGATAGAAAGTCTACATCTGGATTTGTCTTTACCCTTAACGGAGGTGCAGTATGATGGAAGAGTTCCAAACAGGGATCTACAGCTGATTCCACCACTGAGGCGGAATATATTGCAGCTTCTGAAGCCGCAAAGGAGGCTGTGTGGATAAAGAATTTTATCACAGAATTGGGAGTTGTCCCAAGTATTGAGAATGCGATTCCGTATACTGTGTTAATACTGGAGCCATTGCGCAAGCAAAGGAACCGAGGGCGCATCAGAAGTCGAAGCATGTGGAACGCAAGTACCACATCATTCGAGAGATCGTGTCACGAGGGGATATTGTCGTGTGCAAGGTACCGAGTGAAGACAACGTAGCAGACCCGCTGACGAAGGCCATACCTCCGAAGTTGTTTGATAAACACGTGGAGTCGATGGGTATTAGATACAATCGATATTGGCACTAGAGCAAGTGGGAGATTTTGTAGGGGTTGGTGATCATAGCGCCAATTCCCGGTTGTATTTTTGTTAAATACTTCTGTAAAACGTTATTATCAGTAATAATATATGCAGTTTCTATAATATAATCTATTCTTTTATATGCTAAAGACGTAATGACCTTAGAATGATTAGTCATGGTACAGTTGCAAAAGCGTCGCAACGGGCATTGAGTCGTATCATGACGTTGTCATTCTCAGACAGTTCCTGGTCAAGGTTTACACTACTTGGTCAGTATAGTAAACCCGTTGAGACCGGTACATGTCGTATACTGGAATATATGATTCCAATGGTTTCTCAATGAACCATAAGTCTTGGAGACTAGTATAGACGTGTGGGTGTTATAGCGGATAAACACTGAACGACTCACCGAAGATTCTTAATGGATGGTACACCAGCGTCAATAAGAATCTTCTTGGGTTGAGTAGCACTTGTGATTCTTAGACTTGAGATGCCATTTTGGGCACATGAGACATCTTCTACACTTAGATGACAGTCACGTCACCGATCTATTAAGATCAGACCTCCGCCTGTTCGTGGGTGTAGATAGATCCTCAGGGTGTCCTATGTGTATCAAGATAGGATCCGTCAGTTCTGTGTACCAGAGCATAGGTAGTCCATATGATTAGCAATCAGATAAAACCATGGGCCCGTGGTAAGTTTAGAAGCTAGTTCTAAACATTCTTTTTTAGATTGCTAATAGAATAGTCGACTGGATAGTCCCGATAGAGATTTGACGTTTACATCTATATCTCTGGGATTTATCCGGATACCTGTGACGGAGGAATTATACATTTGCCATGACCTCGACCTGTATGGTTTAGCGAGATTATCCGTGATCGTCATAATCTACGGGTGGATAGATTATGGACATGAAATTTGATTTCGTGACGGATATACCTGAACCTAGAGAGTCTCAATAATGAAACATACTCGTAGAGCACTAGAGCAACATAAATAAATAATATTGATTATTTATAAAGTCGTTTAAAGGTAAACGCAAGATACGTGCAAAAGGGACTGGATAGTCATTTACGTAATTATTGTGTATTTACATTTAATACTTGATTAATTTAAATACACATTAATTAATAGTCAAAATGAGATATTTGACTTATTTCCTAAATGAATATATGTTTTTAATATTTAATGTAAATATTATACATATATTTAATATATTGTATTTGATTAATTAATTAATTATTTAATTGTTAAATGATTAAATTAATTAAAATATAAATATTTTACTTTGGATATATAATTAAATGACAATAAGTTGCCTTTGTTGACTTTAAATAATATCTAATAAAGTCGTTTATATGATATTTGTGCAAGTTGATTAAATGATTATTGAAATGAAATTGAAATTACAATTTCTTGCATTTGGTCTTGCATTTTCGGCCAAGACATATTTTTGGCAAGTATAAATGTTTTTCATTTTTCATTTCACTTAACCTAATACACTTTATACAAACAAACTGCATTGAAGAAACTTTGAAAGCTTGAGAGAAGAAAGACTTATCAAGAAAAAGCTTGGAATTTAGTAAGTTTTTCAAACTTACTATTAGAGAGGAATATGTTCCTTAGGTTCTAGGCTTCAACATATGTTGTTCTTAGATAATTTCTTTCTTTATCTTTGTGTTTTTGTTGATGGAAGTTTGAATGAAGTGTTGAGCATGTATGGTGAAGAAATGATGTAACTATTGTAGTTATATGTATTCTTTTAAGGTTTATGAAACCATGTTGCTATTCTAGAGTTGTTGACCCACTCTTAAATGACCTAGATTTGATCTTGAGTTGTTTCATTGTGTTGAGACTTGAATTGGATGAAAGATTGATGATTGAAACATTTGATTTAATGTAATTAGCCTAATTTGTCCAATTTGTGGAAATTGAAAAAATTAGGGTTTCTAACTAATTCCAAATTTGGGGGTTTTCATATATGTTGTGTATTTATGTGTGTATAAGATGCATGCAAAGTTTCATGTTGATTGGATTTCATTAAGATGAGTTTTGAAGCATGAAATGACCAAATGGTCAATAATGCCACCAAATGTGGCTCACGGCATTGTGAGGGATTTTTGGATTTTTTTGTGGCTTATGGTGTTTTGATGTTTTGAACATGATAAGTTCATCTTAGAAATGATTTAGAATCATTCAAAATTGATTGGATCAATTTCGGACTAAAATGGACAAAATACCATATAAGGGTAATTTGGTAATTTCACTTGAATTTGATTCATTTGAAATTTTATTTCATAATTTGATTATTGGAATATTAAATAAATATGTTTATTTAATTTATCCGAGAAAAAGTTTTGAAATCTGAAAATCGGATTTCACGCTTCCGCTGCGTTACCGGATTCACCCGTTATAAAACCCCTTCAAAATGGTATTAGAGCGAGTCTGATTCTAGGCCACCTAATCATTGAAGGGGTTTTATACGGGTGAATCCGGTAACGCAGCGGAAGCGGTGAAAATCCAATTTCAGATTTCAAAACTTTTTCTCGGATAAATTAAATAAACATATTTATTTAATATTCCAATAATCAAATTATGAAATAAAATTTCAAATGAATCAAATTCAAGTGAAATTACCAAATTACCCTTATATGGTTTTTGTCCATTTTAGTCCGAAATTGATCCAATCAATTTTGAATGATTCTAAATCATTTCTAAGATGAACTTATCATGTTCAAAACATCAAAGCCACAAAAATCCCAAAAAAATCCCTCACAATGCCGTGAGCCACATTTGGTGGCATTATTGACCATTTGGTCATTTCATGCTTCAAAACTCATCTTAATGAAATCCAATCAACATGAAACTTTGCATGCATCTTATACACACATAAATACACAACATATATGAAAACCCCCAATTTGGAATTAGTTAGAAACCTAATTTTTTCAATTTCCACAAATTGGACAAATTAGGCTAATTACATTAAATCAAATGTTTCAATCATCAATCTTTCATCCAATTCAAGTCTCAACACAATGAAACAACTCAAGATCAAATCTAGGTCATTTAAGAGTGGGTCAACAACTCTAGAATAGCAACATGGTTTCATAAACCTTAAAAGAATACATATAACTACAATAGTTACATCCTTTTCACCATACATGCTCAACACTTCATTCAAACTTCCATCAACAAAAACACAAAGAAATAAAGAAAGAAATTATCTAAGAACAACATATGTTGAAGCCTAGAACCTAAGGAACATATTCCTCTCTAATAGTAAGTTTGAAAAACTTACTAAATTCAAGCTTTTTCTTGATAAGTCTTTCTTCTCTCAAGCTTTCAAAGTTTCTTCAATGGAGTTGTTTGTATATAAAGTGTATTAGGTTAAGTGAAATGAAAAATGAGAAAACAATTTATACTTGCCAAAAATATGTCTTGGCCGAAAAAATGCAAGACCAAATGCAAGAAATTGTAATTTCAATTTCATTTCAATAATCATTTAATCAACTTGCACAAATATCATTAAACTACTTTATTAGATATTTATTTAAAGTCAACAAAGGCAACTAATGTCATTTAATTAATATATCCTAAAGTAAAATATTTATATTTTAATTAATTTAATCATTTAACAATTAATTAATTAATTAATTAATCAAATACAAATATATTAAATATATGTATATATTTACATTAAATATTAAAAACATATATTCATTTAGGAAATAAGTCAAATATCTCATTTTGACTATTAATTAATGTGTATTTAAATTAATCAAGTATTAAATGTAAATACACAATAATTACGTAAATGACTATCCAGTCCCTTTTGCACGTATCTTGCGTTTAACCTTTAAACGACTTTATAAATAATCAATATTATTTATTTATGTTGCTCTAGTGCTCTACGAGTATGTTTCATTATTGAGACTCTCTAGGTTCAGGTATATCCGTCACGAAATCAAATTTCATGTCCATAATCTATCCACCCGTAGATTATGACGATCACGGATAATCTCGCTAAACCATACAGGTCAGGTCATGGCAAATGTATAATTCCTCCGTCACAGGTATCCGGATAAATCCCAGAGATATAGATGTAAACGTCAAATCTCTATCGGGATTATCCAGTCGACTATTTATTAGCAATCTAAAAAAGAATGTTTAGAACTAGCTTCTAAACTTACCACGGGCCCATGGTTTTATCTGATTGCTAATCATATGGACTACCTATGCTCTGGTACACAGAACTGACGGATCCTATCTTGATACACATAGGACACCCTGAGGATCTATCTACACCCAACGAACAGGCGGAGGTCTGATCTTAATAGATCGGTGACGTGACTTCCATCTAAGTGTAGAAGATGTCTCATGTGCCCACAATGGCATCTCAAGTCTAAGAATCACAAGTGCTACTCAACCCAAGAAGATTCTTATTGACGCTGGTGTACCATCCATTAAGAATCTTCGGTGAGTCGTTCAGTGTTTATCCGCTATAAACACCACACGTCTATACTAGTCTCCAAGACTTATGGTTCATTGGAGAAACCATTGGAATCATATATTCCAGTATACGACATGTACCGGTCTCAACGGGTTTACTATACTGACCAAGTAGTGTAAACCTTGACCAGGAACTGTCTGAGAATGACAACGTCATGATACGACTCAATGTCCGTTGCGACGCTTTTGCAACTGTACCATGACTAATCATTCTAAGGTCATTACGTCTTTACCATATAAAAGAATAGATTATATTATAGAAACTGCATATATTATTACTGATAATAACGTTTTACAGAAGAAGTATTTAACAAAAATACAACCGGGAATTGGCGCTCTGAGCACCAACCCCTACAAAATCTCCCACTTGCTCTAGTGCCAATATCGATTGTATCTAATACCCATCGACTCCACGTGTTTATCAAACAACTTCGGAGGTATGGCCTTCGTCAGCGGGTCTGCTACGATGTCTTCACTCGGTACCTTGCACACGACAATATCCCCTCGCGACACGATCTCTCGAATGATGTGGTACTTGCGTTCCACATGCTTCGACTTCTGATGCACCCTCGGTTCCTTGCTTGCGCAATGGCTCCAGTATTATCACAGTATAACGGAATCGCATTCTCGATACTTGGGACAACTCCCAATTCTGTGATAAAATTCTTTATCCACACAGCCTCCTTTGCGGCTTCAGAAGCTGCAATATATTCCGCCTCAGTGGTGGAATCAGCTGTAGATCCCTGTTTGGAACTCTTCCAACATACTGCACCTCCGTTAAGGGTAAAGACAAATCCAGATGTAGACTTTCTATCATCGGGATCCGATTGAAAATCAGAGTCTGTATACCCGTTAACCTGCAGTTCGTTTCCTCCATAAATAATCAACTTATCCTTAGTACCTTTAAGATACTTTAGGATATGTTTAATGGCCATCCAATGGTCATTACCTGGATTGGACTGATATCGACTGGTTACGCCAACAGCGAAACTGATATCAGGCCTAGTACATAACATGGCATACATTATGCTACCCAAACACGAAGCATAAGGTTGGTTAGACATTCTAACCTTCTCATCTTCTGTTTGTGGACACATCTTCTTGGAAAGATGAATCCCATGTCTGAACGGTATGTTTGCTGTCTTACAGTTACCAAAGTATACCGTTCCAAGATCTTATCTACGTACGTTGATTGGGATAACCCAATCAGCCTCCTTTGTCTATCTCGATAGAGTTTTATCCCTAAAACATAGGAAGTTTCTCCCAGGTCCTTCATGGAGAAATTGTTACAGAGATATGCTTTAACGCTTTGTAACATACCTAAATCATTCCCAATGATTAGGATGTCATCAACATACAGGACTAAAAATATGACCATGCTCCCACTGGCCTTCTGATACACACATGATTCTTCCGAATTCTTAAGAAAACCAGACGATCTGATAATCTCGTCGAATCGAAGATTCCAACTTCGTGAAGCTTGTTTAAGTCCATAAATGGACTTCTTAAGCTTACATACCATACCCGAGGTTTCGCTGGATGTGAAACCTTCTGGCTGTTCCATATAGATTTCTTCATCAAGAAATCCATTTAGAAAAGCCGTTTTGACATCCATTTGCCAAATCTCGTAGTCATGATACGCAGCTATAGAAAGCAAAATCCGGATAGACTTAAGCATTGCTACCGGCGAAAAAGTTTCATCGTAGTCGACGCCAGGTCGCTGCGTGTAACCTTTTGCTACCAGTCGGGCCTTGTAAGTTCAACCTTACCGTCAGGCCCCCGCTTCCTTTTGTAAACCCATTTACAACCGATAGGAACAATTCCTTCGGGAAGCGGAATAAAGTCCCAAACTTGATTTTCATGCATTGAGTCTATCTCGGATTTCATGGCACTTTGCCATTTCACAGAGTCGATGTCCAACATCGATTCTCTATAGGTGAAAGGATCTGTCTCTTCAACTAAGAGAACATCCAGACTCTTTTCTTGTATCAAATACAAGCGTTCAGGAGGTCTAGATACCCTTTCCGACCTACGGAGAGTGTGTGTTGAAGGTCCTTCATCTACTTGAACTTCAGGTTCCTCCGTTGGCTCGTTGTTTTCAGGTTGGACTTCATCAAGCTCAACCTGTCTATGATACCTCCTTCTGACAAAAATTCTACTTCTAGAAATTTTGCGAAGCGAGCTACGAACACATTTTGATGCTCGGTATCATAGAACAGATATCCCCTCGTGTTCGAGGGATATCCAAAAACCTAAACTTTTGCCCTCAAGGCGAAAGCTTACTTTGCTGAGTTACCCTGACATAGGCAGGACAACCCCAAACCTTAATATAATTAAGATTCGGTCTCCTACCGAACCATATCTGATACGGTGTCGTAGGAACAGCTTTGAAGGAATCTTATTCAAAAGATGTGCGGCTGTTAAGAGACAGTAGCCCCATAAGTAATAGGGCAAATCTGTGAAACTCAACATCGATCGGACCATATCCAATAAAGTCCGATTTCTCCTTTCAGAGATACACCATTGTGCTGTGGTGTACCTGGAGGAGTATATTGAGCAAGAATCCCATTCTCCTTCATATAATCCATGAACTCACCACTCATATATTCGCCGCCTCGATCTGATCGAAGGCATTTAATATATTTACCAGTTTGTTTTTCTACTTCATTTCGGAACTCTTTGAACTTTTCAAAGGTTTCTGATTTATGTCGCATCAAATACACATAACCGTACCGTGACAAATCATCGGTAAAGGTAACGAAGTACGAATAACCACTGTGAGCAGTTTGACTTAGTGGACCACATACATCAGAATGTACGAGTTCCAGTAAGTTTGTGGCGCGGTGTCCAACACCAGAAAATGGGGCTTTGGTCATCTTACCCTGAATACAGGATTCACAAGTTAGATAGGACTCAATGGTAAGATCTGATATCAAACCATTCCTAACCAATTGGGTAAGGCGTTTAACGCCAATGTGACCAAGTCTCATATGCCAAAGTTCAGTATTATTAATTACAGGTAAACTACGTTTATTAACTCCAGTATTTAATATATCTTTTGAAGTTTGCAATGTGTAATGACCATGCTGGTTTGGACAACTAAGGATCTGAATATTATTTTTATCAATATACAAAGAACTATTCTTAATATTAATACAATAGCCTTCTGTATCTAATACAAAAAGTGATATAATATTAGCGACACATCCTGGTACAAAATGACAGTCATATAACAAAAGTGTCCCATTCGGCAATGAGATCTCGCATACTCCCACTGCAACTGCATCCAAAGAGTCTCCACTCCCGAACCGCAACTGCATCTCTCCTGGCTTCAGCCTCCTACTTTCCTTCAACACCTGCAACGAATTGCAAATGTGAATGGGACAAGCAGAATCTAAAATCCAGCTGGATGTAACGGCTTCACAAGCCAAAGATAAATCAATAACTGGAAAAATAAAAGTACCTGATGTAGAAGCTCTGTCTCTCCTCAGCTGGGCAATGTAATCTGGACAGTTCCTCTTCCAGTGCCCGACCTTGCCGCAGTGTGTGTGGCATTTGTCTTCAGCAGCCCTTTGGGCTTAGCTATCTTCGCCTGCTGTTGAGGACCGAAGGTCTTCTTCTTCTTCCCTTTCTTCTTCTTTCCCTTGGACATTCCTTGGGAAGAAGCAGAGAGAGAAGTAGATCTAGGTGGGCGAGTCGGTACTCCCTTCTTCAGATCCTCTTCTGCCGTGAGCAACATCCTATGTAGCTCCTGGTAGGTGCAGACTGTCCCGTGCATGTTGAAGTACATCACAAACTGGCGGAATGAAGCTGGCAGAGAACCAAGAATGACACTCCTACCGAGAATGTCATTCAGGATGAGATTATGTTGCCTCAATTGATCGATCAAATCGATCATTTGAAGAACATGTGGGCTAACACTTTGCCCCTCATCCAGACGCGCATGGAACAGTTCCATGGCGACCTTGTGAACAATAACCTGTTCCTGGTTCTCGAACGATTGTCTTAATCGCGTTATCATACTATAGGAATCTGATGTTCCATAGTATTGTTGCTTGAGTTTCGGAGAGAGCGAACTAAGGATGTATGATTTAACCCTTAAATCATCATTCTTCCAAGCTTCAAAAACTTGGCGTTCCTCCTCCGAAGCATCCTCACCCACTACAAGGGGTAAAGGACCCTCAAGAACATAACCCAACTTTTCGGAATCGAGGACAATCCTCAAATCCAATTCCCAGTCTGCAAAGTTCTCAGCGCCTTTCAGTTTGTTCGCATCTAACATACGCGCAAACTGGTTTGTGGATTGACCCGCCATCGCAAATCTATCATATAGATCACGAAAAACGGTTAGCAGAAATTAAGCAGTTTCATATAATATCAAAAGCATAAACTAGATCATTGTTTTAATCTAATATGCCCCTCCCACTAAATCATGCAATACTGTAATCCCAAAACAGAATACAAATATTTAATAATTAAATTAAATATAAATAGTGAAAGGTGGATCCCGTGAATATATTTCAGCTCACAGCAGAGGCACGGTCTCGCCTACGTATATTCATCAGGTAGACAACTCATTTGTCAATCACTCAAAAGTGACTCCTAAATATCCGGTCCTGGCCGTTTCTCATTGTCGCTGCGAAGGCAGGCCCACAAGGAGACGTACCAAGGTAATACTCGTCAATGAATATAACTCAAGTTACTTACGTAATCCTGACAGCTAGGGCACGTTCAGAATTCCGCTTTTACTTGAATTTATCTAGTATCAGATATACATCCGGTATGAATAAATCTTTATCGGCTACACCCTCACAGCAGAGGCACGGTCTCGAATGTAGTCACAAAGAAGTGTTCATAAACGTATTGACAAGACGGACCATATAACATGCATCAAATACATAATTACATTAAAACCTTATTATTAGGGATTTTCCGCTAAGTGTCATACACCCTAAATCTAACCAGTTTAGATCCTAATAAGCATGCACAAAGTCAAGAAAACATGATAAACATTGATTCAATGAAGGCTAATCATATTAGGTGGCCTAGAATCAGACTCGCTCTGATACCATTTTGAAGGGGTTTTATACGGGTGAATCCGGTAACGCAGCGGTGAAAATCCGATTTTCAGATTTCAAAAATTTTTCTCGGATAAATTAAATAAACATATTTATTTAATATTCCAATAATCAAATTATGAAATAAAATTTCAAATGAATCAAATTCAAGTGAAATTACCAAATTACCCTTATATGGTATTTTGTCCATTTTAGTCCGAAATTGATCCAATCAATTTTGAATGATTCTAAATCATTTCTAAGATGAACTTATCATGTTCAAAACATCAAAACACCATAAGCCACAAAAATCCCAAAAATCCCTCACAATGCTGTGAGCCACATTTAAGTGAAATGAAAAATGAAAAAACAATTTATACTTGCCAAAAATATGTCTTGGCCGAAAATGCAAGACCAAATGCAAGAAATTATAATTTCAATTTCATTTCAATAATCATTTAATCAACTTGCACAAATATCATATAAACTACTTTATTAGATATTTATTTAAAGTCAACAAAGGCAACTAATGTCATTTAATTAATATATCCTAAAGTAAAATATTTATATTTTAATTAATTTAATCATTAACAATTAAATAATTAATTAATTAATCAAATACAAATATATTAAATATATGTATAATATTTACATTAAATATTAAAAACATATATTCATTTAGGAAATAAGTCAAATATCTCATTTTGACTATTAATTAATGTGTATTTAAATTAATCAAGTATTAAATGTAAATACACAATAATTACGTAAATGACTATCCAGTCCCTTTTGCACGTATCTTGCGTTTAACCTTTAAACGACTTTATAAATAATCAATATTATTATTTATGTTGCTCTAGTGCTCTACGAGTATGTTTCATTATTGAGACTCTCTAGGTTCAGGTATATCCGTCACGAAATCAAATTTCATGTCCATAATCTATCCACCCGTAGATTATGACGATCACGGATAATCTCGCTAAACCATTCAGGTCGAGGTCATGGCAAATGTATAATTCCTCCGTCACAGGTATCCGGATAAATCCCAGAGATATAGATGTAAACGTCAAATCTCTATCGGGACTATCCAGTCGACTATTCTATTAGCAATCTCAAAAAGAATGTTTAGAACTAGCTTCTAAACTTACCACGGGCCCATGGTTTTATCTGATTGCTAATCATATGGACTACCTATGCTCTGGTACACAGAACTGACGGATCCTATCTTGATACACATAGGACACCCTGAGGATCTATCTACACCCAACGAACAGGCGGAGGTCTGATCTTAATAGATCGGTGACGTGACTGCCATCTAAGTGTAGAAGATGTCTCATGTGCCCACAATGGCATCTCAAGTCTAAGAATCACAAGTGCTACTCAACCCAAGAAGATTCTTATTGACGCTGGTGTACCATCCATTAAGAATCTTCGGTGAGTCGTTCAGTGTTTATCCGCTATAAACACCCACACGTCTATACTAGTCTCCAAGACTTATGGTTCATTGAGAAACCATTGGAATCATATATTCCAGTATACGACATGTACCGGTCTCAACGGGTTTACTATACTGACCAAGTAGTGTAAACCTTGACCAGGAACTGTCTGAGAATGACAACGTCATGATACGACTCAATGTCCGTTGCGACGCTTTTGCAACTGTACCATGACTAATCATTCTAAGGTCATTACGTCTTTACCATATAAAAGAATAGATTATATTATAGAAACTGCATATATTATTACTGATAATAACATTTTACAGAAGTATTTAACAAAAATACAACCGGGAATTGGCGCTCTGAGCACCAACCCCTACAATAAATATATATTGATGTTCAGAATCTGATATGAGCAGGATAGTGACCTCAATTGAGATTAATCTGTGAATTGAAAACTGGATGAAAGTCGCTGTTTTAACCGCATGTACCTAAGTTTAGGAACTACCTTCGAGTGTGTACTTAAATTAGGAAACTGTTATAATGTAACTAGTTTGACTAGATACATTATCTATATATCAATGTTTGACCCGCTGCGGGTGAACCTTTATATTCTAGAACACTAAAGTGTTTCATTATATAAAGATGATATTGAGATAAACACATTAGATATGAATAACAGAATTTATATTTTGAATATAAATAAATCTCAAAGATATAACATGACAAACAAACAGCTCAAACTGATTTGATCAGAAGAAACTGATGTGGCATTGTTGTCTGGGACACAACTAAAACAAGAATCGTATATCCACACTTTTGAAGAGTGGATACTATGACTGATTTGATTCTATTCAAATAAAGTCTACGAATCTAGTTTATTGGGCAAAGTGCCTAAAACATTATTTACTTGGTAAAAGTGCAAATGCCACCCATCTGTTAGCCCGAGTTCATAGTGAAGCAAGTGGGCCCATGTCTAGCTAGGCTAGAGATGGATATGGATGTTTCGTAACCTATACGGATGTGGCATCGCGTTATGGTTATGTGTCTCTTAATGGAACACAAATCGAAAACTTTTAGAGTTCTCGACACGAAAATAAACAAATAGATCGGCTATAGTATTATACCGTCACGGTAAGACCGTAATGAAAAAAAATACTTAAGCAATAAGTTTCTATTATACTTGAAAGAGTAAAGTATTTTTTCAATGAGGACTCTTCCCGGAACACGTCATCTTGACGGTGTGTCCGAACAGGATAAACCGAATTTTTTTGGACATGATAAGGTTAATCATGAGTCGTTCTGAGCTACCATTTCCTTCAACGGATAAGCTTTAAACAGTGCAGAACTTATTTTGAATAAGGTTCCATAAAAATCTGTTTGACAGATTTCATATTAGATATGAACAGGAAAGAAACCGGGTTTCACATTCCTGATAATTTGGGTATGCTAGGCATACGTTTGGATGATACCAAACTAAAACCCAAATTGGATAAGTGCCAATTTTCGGTTATCCTAGGGATACCATAAGTATAGTACTTATACATCTCACATGAGAACAATTTTAATTGTTGCTCACCATGCGATTTTCCTGAGAGGAATACCGATATGCAGTGATAAGTGGGAGGATAGTAAAACTCGATGAAAATCAGAGTAATATTATTCAAGGCACCGATTCCTAATGGAACAGAAATAGTTCATCAAGGATGAAACTATACCATTAATCTTCGAATACACAAGAACCGCGTAAGTCGGAGAGAGTCAGAAAACAACCTGGGGTATGGGTTTCTGATCTCACCTCAAAAAGATATCTATCTTTTTTAGGTATACCAACTGACTACGTATGAGGAAGTGATACAAGGTATCGACTCCCTATTATGGCAAAGTGCCATAATATCCGAATGGATTCCATGTATATCAACCAAATTTGGATACTAGTTGATGTACCGCAAGGCATTGTGCCTATTGGTACTCTATAAGTCTTCAAGGAAGACATACATGGATGGCAACATACCAACGTATGAAGCTAGGCTTTTAACGAAAAGGTATCGTTATCAACATTGTGCTGATTTCGATTCAACCTTTTAACTGTTGCCACGGTAAATCCATTTGAATAATGCTTACTAATGCTGCATGTTTCATTTATGAAATATGTCAGCTAAACGAGAAAATCGATTTCCTGAAAAGGAAACCTTTCGGAGGATGTTTACAACATCCTGTCGGTTTTGTCGTACCTAAACTAGCAAACAAGGTTTGCAGGTTATTCGATCCATGTTTGGATTGAAGCAAGCATTAGGTTCTTGGAATTGTCGTTTTGATGTAATCATAATGGTTTATGATTTAATTAAAAACGAAAAGATTCATGTGTATATAAGAAGGTTAGTGGGAGCGCACTGACAATAAATTTTCTATAAAATAATGATAATATATGTCATTTCTTGGAAATAATATTCCCATAAATACAATCGGTGAAAGCTTGGCTTTCATAAATAATCTCCGAGAAATTGTACATTGAAAAATGTACGCGACCTGGTGTCTCATACGCTTTGAGCATATGGATTCATAATCAGGCCAATCCGAGTGATAGCCACTGGATTGACATTAAGAACATCTGTTAGTATCTTATAGAACTAAGGATGCTGTCTTAATCTGTGGAGAATGAGAACTTGAAGTGACTGGGGTCACTACTGCAAGTTTCCTAAACCAATAAAATGACTATAAGTCGCAAACGGTACTATACAGTTTGAATAACGGAACAGTGAGTTGGAAATCTTCCAAGCAAGATACTGTTACCGAATAAACAACAAATGCGGGTTAATTGCTACAGCTAAGCGGCAATAGAATCCATTTGGGTCGATAATAAATCTAATTAGATTAGATATAGTTCTGTTAGCAGCTGAGCTAGGCGTCAACACAGGCTAAAGAATTAATGGTCTCATCAACGATCCAGATATATACTTCGATATTCATCTGATTTGTTTGAATCATACATCGTGGCGATGTGATGATCGAATAAATCGCATCAGACGATAATCATGCAAATCCGTTGACGAAAGTATTTCTCAGTAATTTGAGCCAACCGTACATAGTTCGGGTGTCAGACACTCGAGTGACTGGCTATAGGACAAGTGGGAGATTGATGGACAATTATGACCCATAGCGTCACTATTTGTACAGATCATGGTGTTGTTGTACAAATTAACTATGTGAAAAAGGAGATTGCACTCTTATCATTTGTGATTAGATCGCCTAGATGTATAAATGATAGGAGGTCCTTGTGATTTTTCCTGGATTGAGAATGATATGAGACAGTATCAGTCCACGAAGGATAAATCATTGAATATCTCTAGTCGGAGTATTGTCGAGATTGGACATCGATAAATACGTAAAAGACTAGTATTACACTTGTGCGCGTTGTGAGGGCATAACGGCATAGTTCTCATATATTTGGGTATATGATACTCATGCAAGTGTAATAGGAGATTGTGTTCTACCGATGGTACGAGAAACAGCTTCGCTTTGGATAGACCCCCTCGGAATTCCATTGGTAGTATGACTATGTGTCTATGGAAGTCCGACATCATGGTAGGTGTATTTGGTCTTAACCTGAGACTTGTACCGCTAATACTTGCGACAATCGATATACTTTGGTTTTGGTCGTCCAGGGCTTTAACCGGTTTCTGTGTACGCCTCTTCTGGGTATATCGAGAATCGTAGTGTGTTGGGTGTGATGTCAAGACGGAAGTATCACTCCAGTCATAGTGGAGATGATGGTTACGTAGGATACGGGACTGGTTCTCTTAAATGCTGCAGCTATCGGGATATTATGACAAGGTCATGTATATCCGATTATAGAGACTAGTTACCAGACATCCGACATGTGTTTCGTACGGGGCAGACACAATTCCAGCCCCGGGCCTAGCACGTGATCATCTGATACTGGATCGACATACGCAATACCATGTATACTACGCCTGATATAGATCGTTTATTCCTGTAAGCATGTTTATGGAGAATTGGGTAGGCATGGCGCTTTGCTAGAAGCCAACCTTGTCTTGTAAATCGGTATAAACGTAGTACTAGGTACTTACGTGTTCGGATAGTCCGACGACCGTATTTACTACCAACATATCCAGGGATCTCATGGGCCGCTTCCCGAAGATTCACCGATGACGTATGACTCGCACTCTAAATTAATCTGGGATTAATTAGACGAGAGAGAAAATTAATCTGGGATTAATTGCGGAGATATTTTATCTGGGAAAAAATATCCTTAAAGAGAGATAACGATTAATTTAGAATTAATCGATTAATTAATATATTCGATATATTAAACGAAATTAGATTTCGACGCAGAATTAAAATTATATTTTAATTCGGGCGAACGAGTTAATTTATAATTAATTCGTTAGCGACTTGAATAGTGATTTCGCTAGATGTAATCATTTAATTACGACGCAACGGGAAATTCGTTAATTGGAATTAGCGAACCCGAGCGCGAGATTTTTTGCGAGCGCATTCGCATTTCGAATTCGAGTGCGGCACGCAAGTCAAATCAAGCGTCAAATCGCTAGTCGCATCTAGCGTCAAATCAAACATCAAATCACTAGTCGCATCTAGCGTCACATCAAGCGTCAAATCATGTCACTTTGAGTGATGTAACCATTGATTGATTGATTGATGTGACTTGATGTGAGTTGATGCTTGAGTGTTTGACACTCAAGTGTGATGGTTGATGTGAGTTGTTGGATTAATTAAAAGCTATTTACCTTTATTTGATTTAGGTATTTGACTTTAATAATTTTGGTATTATATACACATTTTGAATCAACAACACACATAACTTTCTCTCCTCCTCTCTCCTCTCATTTTCACGCCCAAGGGGCTGAAAATTCTTCTGGTTTCTGCATAATGTCGAGACATTGAAGGGAAGCAAGAGTGGGATTTTGTGGCAAAATCACAAGTGTTAGCACACTTACGAGACATGCGAAGGTGATAGGGAAGTCTACCCATGAGCCGGGAATCGTTCGACGAAGCTCGGAGCTTGACGAATGAGCACCCATGGCCGAACTTGGAGGGCAGTGGCAGTGAACTGCCGTGACAGTTCAAAGAGGCAGAATTTGATTTTTGTTGCCTTCGCGTCGCTCAACCGATCGATGTGAGTATTCCGCAACTTCGTTGATTTGTATTCGCACATATTTCATACTTGTTTATGATCTTGGGACCTTAATAAAAACCAACAATATGAACAGGAAAGAAATCTGGTTTCTCATTCCTAATGATTTGGGAATGCTGGGCATATGTTTGGATGATACCAAACTAAAACCCAAATAGGATAAGTGCCTAAGTTGTAGGTTATCCTAGGGAAACCAAAGTATAGTACTTATACAACTCACAAGAGAACAATTTAATTGTTGCTCACCATGCGGTTTTCCTAAGAGGAATACCAATGTGCAGTGGTAAGTGGGAGGAAAGTAAAACTCGATGAAAATCGGAGTAATACTGTTCCAGGCACCGATTCCTTAATGGAACACAAATAGTTCATCAAGGATGAAACTATACCAATAATCTTCGAATACACAAGAACCGCGTAAGTCGGAGAGAGTCATAAAATAACCTGGGGTCTAGGTTTCTGATCTCACCTCATAAAGATGTCAATCTTATTGAGGAAGACGAACTGACTACGTATGAGGAAGTGATACAAGGTATCGACTCCCTATTATGGCAAAGTGCCATGAAGTCCAAAATGGATTCCATGTATAACAACCAAGTTTGGATACTAGTTATTGTACCTGAAGGCATTATGCCTATTGGTACTATTTAAGTCTTCAAGGAAGACATACATGGATGGCAACATACCAACGTACTAAACTAGGCTTGTAGCGAAAAGGTATCGTTATCAACATTGTGTCGATCACGATGAGACCTTTTACTTGTTGCCACAGTAAATCCATTTAGATAATGCTTGCTGATGTTGCATGTTTCATTTATGAAATGTGGCAACCGAATGCCAAAACCGCTTTCCTTAACGGAAACCTTTTGGAGGATGTTTACAACATCCTGACGGTTTTGTCGTACCAAAACTAGCAAACAAGGTTTGCAGGTTATTCGATCCATGGATGGATTGAAGCAAGCATAATTCTTGGAATTATCGTTTTGATGTAATCATAATGGTGTATGATTTGATTCAAAACGAAATTGATTCTTGTGTATATAAGGAGGTTAGTGGGAGGGCACTGACAAAATGTCCTGTATAATGATGATATCTCATTTCTTGGAAATGATATTCCCATAAAATACAATCAGTTAAAGCTTGGCTTTCGTGAAAATTCTCCGTAGAATTCTTGGGAGAAACAATCTTTATTCTAGGAATAAAGATCTACTAGGGATAGATTTAAAGTTTTTAGCACTCTCCGAGAACTCGTACATTGAAATAAATGTACGCGACCTGGTGTCTCATATGCTTTGAGCATATGGAGTCACAATCAGGCCAATCCAAGTGATAGTCATTGGATTGATGTTAAGAACATCTTTGAGTATCTTAAATGAACTAAAGATGCTTTCTTATACTATGGAGAAAGGATAACTTGAAGTGACTGGATCACTGCTGCAAGTTTCCTAACCAATAAAACGACTATAAGTCGTAAAACGGTACTATACAGTTTTGAATAACGGAACAGTGAGCTGCAAAATCTTCCAAGCAAGATCATGGTTACCGAATAAAAACAACAATGGCGGGTTATTGCTGCAGTTGAGGCAGCAATAGAAGCCATTTAGATATAGTTATGTTAGCAGCTGAGCTAGGCTTCAGCGCAGGCTAAAGAGTTAATGGTCTCATCAACGTCCAGATAAATACTTCGACTATTCATCTGATTCGTTCGGATCATAATCATGGAGATGTGATGATCGTATAAATTGCATTAGATGATAATCATGCAAATCCGCTAACGAAAGCCTTTTCCTCAGCAGAGGTTTGAGCGAACCGTACATAGTTCGGGTGTAAGACACTGAGTGACTGGCTATAGGCCAAGTGGGAGATTATTGGACAATTATGACCCATAGCGTCACTATTTGTACAGATCATGGTGTTGTTGTACAAATTAACTATGTGACAAAGGAAATTGCTCTTTTATATTTGTGATTAGATCACCGAGATATATAAATGATAGAAGGTCCATATGATTAGTTCTTAGATTGAGATGATATGAGACAGTATCAATCCACGAAGGTTTAATCATTAAATATCCCTAGTCAGAGTATTATCGAGATTGACATCGATAATGTGAAAAAGACTAGTATTACACTTGTGCGCGTTGTGAGGGCATAACGGCATAGTTCTCATATATTTGGGTATAAGATACTCATGCAAGTGTAATAGGAGGTTGTGTTTACCGATGGTACGAAAAACAGCTTCGCTCTGGATAGACCCCTCGGAATTCCATTGGTAGTATGACTATGTGTCTATGGAAGTCCGAATCAGGGTAGGTGTATTTGGTCTTAACCTGAGACTTGCACCGCTAATACTTGCGACAATCAATATACTTTGGTTTTGGTCGTCCAGGGCTTTAACAGGTTCTGTGTACGCCTCTTCTGGGAATATTGAGAATCGTAGTGTATTGGGTGTGATGTCGAGATGGAAGTATCACTCCAGTAATAGTGGACATGATGGTCACGTAGGATACGGAAATGGTTATCTTATGTACTGGAGTCATCGGGATAAAATGACTAGGTCATGTTTATCTGATTATAGAGACTAGTTACCATAAATTTGATATGTGCTTCATACGGGGCAGACACAATTCCAGCCTCAGGCCTTGCACGTGACATCCGATACTGGATCGAAATACGCATACTACGTATACTACGCCTGATATAGCACCATATTCCTGTAAGGATATTTCTGGAGAATTGGGTAGGCATGGCGCTTGGCTAAGAAGCCAACCTTGTCTTGTAAATCGGTAAAAGTGTATACTAGTACTTACGTGTTTCGGATAGTCCGACGACCGGATTTACTGCCAACATATCCGGGGATCTCATGGGTCGCTTCCCGAAGATTCACCGATGACGTATGACTCGCACTTTATTAATCTGTGATTAATTAGTAGAGAGAAAATTAATCTGGGATTAATTACGGAGATATTTTATCTGGGATAAAATATTAATAAAGAGAGAGAACGATTAATTTGGAATTAATCGATAAAATAATATATTCGATATATTATACGAAATTGGATTTCGACACAGAATTGAATTAGATTTTAATTCGAGCGAACGAGTTAATTTAGAATAATTCGTTAGCGACGTGAATACTGATTTTGCAAGGCATAATTTTTTAATTACGTCGCAACGGAAAATTCGTTAATTTGGAATTAGCGAACCCGAGCCCGAGAGTGTTTGCGGGCGCACTCGCATTGCGAAGTTAAGTGCGGCCTACAAGTCACTTCAAGCGTCAAATCACTAGTCACATCAAGCGTCAAATCACTTGTCACTTTGAGTGATGTGATGTCAAGTCACTTGTGATGTGAATAGTTGATGTGGGTTGTTGAATGCATTTAATGCATTTTTGCCTCCAAACTTTGTTGACTTTTTGAAAGCCATTTTACAAATTTTGGTATATGTTTATTATTGATTTTGGAAATCATTTTAACAATAACACATTTTCTCTCTCTCTCCCTAATGTATTCGGCAAAAGGCCTTATTCTTCTCCTCTCTCCTTTGTTGGCCGAATGGCCATCTCCTTTTCTTCCATTTGGCTTGGCCGAATGTACCAAGAATAAGGATGAAGATTTTGTTGCAAATCTTCTTGTGCTAGCACACTTAAGGGTCATCCTAAGGTGATAGGGAACCAATTTCATGAGCATGGAATCACCATACATAGCTTGGAGCTTGGAGATCCATCAATGGAGGTTGACCGAAAATGGAGGAGCACACTTGGAGGTGATGACCGAATTTTGGAGGCCAAAAATCAGCTCACTGCCGAGAGCTTCATCATCATGGAGGAAAAAAAAATTTCTTTGTCGTATCCAAACCGATCAATGTAAGTATGTTTCCGCCGTACTTCTTGATGTATACACATGATTTTCATTGCTTGATATGATCTTGGGATGCTTAGAAAATTCCAACAATGGTATCTATGAGCAAGGTTGAGCATGAAAATATATTAGGGTTAAAATTGGATAAAATTAATTTGAGCATGATTTGATGAAATTGTTTGATTGAGTATGCTTAAATGATGTTTAATTGAAGTTGTGCATGATCAATTTCAATCGGGTGACTGCTGCCCAAATAGTAAACTGGCCACTGTTTGGGCAGCCCACGAACTGCCCTAGCACTGTAGGGGCTGACCTGGGCAGCCCCCATGTGCTTTGGGTGGTCGGTTCGGTCCAAAACGCGTTTTATGCCATTTACGGGAAAACGTTTTCGTAAAAGTTTCGCGATGTTTCTCAACTATTTATGTCGTTATTTGATATCGAATAAATATATTTAGGTGAAATATGAATATATTATTCATATTGGATATTGAATAATTTATTCGGTAATTTTAAAAATTTTAAAATTATGATTTCGCCAGAACCGTGCTTCCGCCGCGCCCTTTGCCCAAACCCCAACAGTGAGACCCCGATACTTTGTATTTTGATCATTTTAGTCCTAATTTGTCAAATACAAATTTAAGTGATTTCAAATCACTACCAAAATAATTTATACATAGCATATATATCAAAATACAACTCACAACACAAAATCTCAATTTTCTTCAAATTGCCGAATGTGCCCAATATTTCCAATTTTGTATAATTTGGTCCTAATTTATTCAAAATAATTTTGAATGATTTCCAATCAACATCAAATTAATTGTACATCTTATACAAAACATTATTTAACACATATATGAAAAGCCCCAATTTTGGTAAAGGTATAAACCCTAATTTCACAAATTAATCCAATTAACAAAATTTGTCAAAATTAAGCAAATTCAACACTTTAATTCAATCTCTACAACACCAAACAAGTCTTACCACTTTGAAATAACACAAGAACAATTCTAGGTCATCAATGAGTGACCTAACAACTCTAGAATGGCAACATGATCATCAAATGACCAAAAGAAAGCTTAATAACCATATATAAGCTTACTTTAATTAACAAACATGCTAACACTTTTCATTCAAGCTTCCAACCATTTAATTAGAAACTAAAAGAGTAGAGAAAACATCCAAGCAAAACAAGTTGAAGCCAAGATTCATAGAAATAATTTCTAGTTGAAGAAAGTTAGAAAAACTTACAAATTCTTGGAGATTTTGCTCAAGTTTTCCTTTTTCCTTCACTTTTTCTCTCAAACTTTTCTTTGTAATTTTATTTGGTAAATTAAGCTTATGAAAGAAAAAGAAACAAAAAAAAATTTATACTCCCTTACTTTGGCCGAAACTAGGGAAATAAATATCTAATTTTTTGTTTCTTTATAATTAATTAAAATGGCTTTAGATTACTTGTTCCATTTGTTCACTACAACTTTTAATGAACTTAACAAGTTTAACCAATGATAAAATACCATTTCCTAACTTAAATCATTACTTAAGATATTTATATTTTAATTATATTAATCATTTAACAATTAAATAATTAATTAATTACAAATATCTTAAATATATGTATTATATTTACTTTAAATAATCCAAATACATATATTAATGATATATGTTAAGTATCACAATTTGACTCAGTAAGTAACTATGCTCATTCCTTGAGCGTCAAGCACATGCAAAGTCTGGGTCATGTTTCTGTATTAACCTGCGATGTCTATGTGATCATGCAAATATAAATTAAGTTTAATATCCATATTGATTCCAATCCATTTAACAATCATATTACTTATTCACTAATCCTCTATATCTGACTACACACATACTTTAAATCATGTTTCTTATTTACATCTTCAACATCAAGAACAGACATCAAGTTTCTATTTTACTAACTATATATCGAAATCCATCACACTTCTGTTGCACTACTCTGATTTTTCAACTCTTACCTTCTATACTCTATACTAATCTGGTTCAGGTATTTATTATAACTCTCTCTTTCATTACTTTGAAATATCATCATGTTCTAGCATTCTAAAAATATGTTCTTTCTAAGTAAGCATACAATTCATACAATTATCATTGATACATATACATTAATAAGATCATGCTACTATGCATTCGTACTTTACAAAAGGTTACTTTTATATGAACATTGCTACACACAAAGTTAACCATATATGCATTCTGATGCAAACATGTCATGTATTAATGCCAACTATATGCTTCCAAATGATAACTAGAATGTATGATTTATATGCATAACTTATGAACTATTTTCAACTTTAACATGTAATATAATTTAGAAGATACTTCTTGAAAACCTTTTTTGGAAAACTGTTTTCTGAAACTCTTTATGAAAATCTCTTTATAAAACTTATCTTTCTAAAATCATGCTTTGAATCTCTGGTTTCTGGAAACTATTTTTAAAATCTTGTTTTTGAAAACTCTTTACTGGGAGTCTGAAAACTGAAAACTCTTTCTGAAAATATTTCTTTTTCTTGTACTTCTTTCTAAAACCGTCTTTCTAAGTTCTTTTCTGAAAACTGAAAACTGAAATCTGAAATCCTTTTTCTGAAAACCAAATCTCCGCCCGTAGGCGCATCTCCGCCCGAAGGCGCATCTCCGCCCGTAGGCGCATCTCTGCCCGTAGGCGCATCTCCGCCCAGGAATGTATCATACTACCATCTGAGCGCTGAGGATCTAGGAGCGTCCCCCCAGTCCTCCACATGTGCACATGTGTATAAATCCGTCAATTCCAACAATGTACAACTGGGATGGGTCAAATCCCAAATCCCAAATCCATATGATATCCGTCAATTCCAACTGAATCTCAAGTTACATACTGGGGTGAGTTTTTCCCTCATGCCCCGAAAACATAAAACTCATGCTTAAATCTCAAAACTGTAAGAAAACATTTTCTGAAATACGTTTTACTCAAAAGCATCCGAAAACTTTTCTTAGAGACACATTGAATCTTTAAAATCATTCTCAACTTCTAAAAATTGTCATACAAATATACATATGCCTTTTTAATGCTGTCACTTTCCCTAATTATGCTTCAATGTATGCATATCTCATGTTATTATATATGCTCATGCATGTGTTGATGCATTTCTACCAATTTATGATATATGAATTTTGCTCATTATATACTTTCTTTATATATGCTCGAGTTAACACTACTATATCTCAAATTTAAGAACGTTGATTTCTAACTTCAAGTTTATCCTTACACTCCATTCCTATCACATTTTAAATCATCTCGTTCATATAATACATAATATACCACACTTGTATATATATAAATATATCATGCTTTCCATAAACACTCTTCTCTATGCCATCGCATTCATACTTTTCTCATCTCCATTCTGCATAAGTTATTCACACCACTTCCTACAATACACAGCTTCACAGCTTACTTTATCAGGCATTCATATTCACACAAATAAGTATACACACACATAAAGTAGAAACGTCAATTAAGAAAACCATTAATATACAGAAACATCAAATAAGAAAGCCACTGATTTATAGAATCATAAATTTTCTAGCATAGACACAAATCATTGTTCCAGTATCTTACATAACGACATGTTCAATTCATACTCTTCATGCTCGAAGCCTATTTATTTAAGAACTAACCAAGTAGATTCACTTATCAATTTTATTAAACCAATTAACTCAATAATAGGCTTATTTAACCATCATATAACAATGATCATTCTATACGCTATTCAAGTCAAATCAACTTCAAGCCATTACTAAAACAAATCAACTAGATTGTTCTCTCTAAGGATTCTTAAATCATTTGTCATTGTGGCATTGAAACTAACTCGCCCACAAACTGTATTAGGCTACCATTATAATAAAATCATTTTCAAACAAAACTTAAACTATCAAAATAAACATGCTAAATTCATTTCCCAAATTCAGTCTTTACACACACACATATGAATATATCCATACTCATAGTGATTTAATATATATGTAAGTTTCAGTTCTAGACCTCCAATTCCACTATGGATTTAAATTTTCAAACACAACATCAAGAATAGAATCCCATAAATTCAACTATATTACAAACAAGCTTTTACGCATCCATCCCATTATCCAATCAAAGCATACTACAGAATTTATTTATTCATAAAACCTTACCCATCCTCAAGCTAAACATACTGCCACTACTACTACCAATTACTACTGTTTCTAGTAAGTATTACATTCTTTCAATTATTTACATAAAAGTATATATATACTTTCGAAATTTCATTTTATCTTTGATACACATCTATTATTCAGTTACTAAATTTTCTGTTCAATCTACAAATAACTCAGGTATTAAAGAAATCAAAATCATATCCGCAAAATAATCACTCAAACTACAGCCCCCTTCAATAACTAGACCAACCGAAACTAAGCCACAAGACCATTCCCAACCCACCTGAACCCAAGTAGCGTACCAGTCCCTAAAAAAAACCGACCAAGCAGCCCCCATAACTGTCACTGCCACTAATCAAAAAGAAAGAAAATTATTCTAAAATCTATTCACCTTCACCGAACTCTTTGGCTATTTAACTTAAAATTTCTATCTCCATTCGCTTTCCCTTAATCGTTTGATCCCCTTTTTATTTCAAAATTTAAAACCAATAAAACCAAAAACCCCCAAATCCTAGGGTTCTATCTATTTCCCCCAATTCCTTAATTTTGCAAATTTCTATCAATTCCATATTAAAAATTTAACCCCTCATGATTCTGATCACCATACACATTCAATTATTCACTTTGTTATTATATTCAAACCCAAGGAAATTACTGCATAATGTACTTACAAATTGTTACAAATTTCTTCTCCCTCTCTCGGTCCAGTCCTTCCTGCTCAGCTTCTCACTCTCGGCTTCTCTCTCTTCTCCCTTCTCTCGGTCTGCCTCCCTTGATTTCGGCATGCTCCTCTTTCTTTCTTTTCTTATTTCTTTCTGGTTTCTTCTTCTCGGCTTCAGCTTCTGTTTTTCTCCTTCTTCTCTATTTTTCTTTCTTTTTCTATTTTTGTTTCATTCTCTCTCTCTCCTTCGGCCTTCTTTCTTCCTCTCGAATTTTCTTGCTTCTTCTGTGTGTGTCTTCTGTGTGTGTGCAAAAATTGTACACGTGTGTATCATATAAATCCCAATTTGTAAATTTTCTAGAACAACCCTCAAACTATATTTAATATAAACTTATAATTAATTTTCTTGTAAAAGACCCTGTTTAAAAAAAAAAAAAATGGACCTCGCGTTCGACGCGGCTAGACTCGCGAAAATAAAATTCCGGTAAACTCGATAAAATAATACGAGATGTTACAGCGGGTTGATATGTGTGATCAGTGTTTGATACTGTGGCCACAGCGGAAGAATCATGTGAGATTCTTGGGTTAGCACGATTCAAAACACTATCAACATCATACCTTTGACTATATGGGTGGACACTTTCCATACCCTAGGTCAAACGGTGGGGATACAGTGAGGCGAGGGACCGTATCATATGTAAATCGCATACAGATCCTTCTCATTTGGGGGCCTTGGCATGTTGCTAGATGTCAACCTTAGTCATTGAAATCGAACGACCATCTGATCGGAGGATAATTTATGTTCGATTAAATTATCACGATTCATTTCATGTCTAACGTGAGGGAAACCCAAAAGGTCACACACAGCAAAGTTGAAATCAACGGTTAACAGTGCACAATACAAATTTAACAGTATATATGATTGTTGTAGGAATTGTTCATAAATGGTTCAATGTGTTTAATTATTGAACATATCATTTATGAGGTTCCATAGTGGCTTAGGGATTGGTGAATGACGATAGGGGTACTTTGCGAATTGGAATAAATAAATGTGAATAGTAATGTGAATAGTAAATTTTTTTTGTTATTTTTTTTTGAATTCCAATTTTGCACAAACTCTTATTAGGGTTTTATAATCTCATTAAACCACTAAATTAAGATCCAGATTAAATTAGCATTTATCCCACATCGGATTCTTGATTAATTTTGTTGTCTTTAGAGCACCTATATAAACCTTAAGAATTCTTTACAAATTTTTACACCAAACCTTTCATATCTTGGGTTTATATAAGTGAGCAACTCCAAAATTTATGAGTAAGCCACTGATTTTGAGGATCCTTAAGTCTAATTGACTAGAGGAACCTCGAGTTAAAAGTTTTTAGGTATTTGCCTGGGCTAGCACCAAGGGAAAAATACCTGTGCACTCAAGGCGTAGTTTTGCCGTTGAGTTTTGGCTTTGGTGTGTGCATCTTTGGAGGCCACACACTTGGGTGGCTCTTTGGAACGTGGAAGAGCTTGCTGAGTTCGAGAAAAACTTGTAGATTAGAGGGAGGACTGAAGGAGTCTACGGTTCAAGTAAGTTTTTTTCTTTCTTTATTTTATTTAGAGTTCTTATGATTGTTAGCATGTTTAGGTTTATGTTCTTTGCATGTTTATGAGTTTTATGCTTAGAATATATAGTAACATACCTAGGCTTGTAGAATAATCAAAACAAATGGGTCTTGGGCAAAGGGAAAATGGCATAATAATTTTAATTTTCGCGACCGCTTCCCAACACAATGATGTCATTAGCTTCCAAATACTAATAAAATACCACAACAACTTCATATTAGCCAAACAAAAATCACCCCTCTGCTCACGGTATTACCAGCAAAAATCTGCTCCCCTTCATTTCTTAGGCTCAAATTACCATAACATTTCCTCCACTATTAATGCCACAACCACGAAATCTGAAAAATAAATTAAATGAAAATATCAAAGAGTTTATTATTCTAACGATTTCCACCAAATCTCAAGCAACCCAAGTTATACCCATAACAATGAACAATCGAATTAGAACCTAATCATCTTATTTAAATAAAAAAAAAACTAATGATTAGTGTAACACCTGATAATCTTGATGACTATTACGTTATAGAAGGTAAGTGTAGGATACAGAAATCGGCGACGCTGTTCTAGGCTCACAGCTTTTCCTTATAGAAAGGTAGTGAATGAAGGAAAACACCAAACCATTACCTAGCTTTAAAAGTGCCTTTGATTAAACCCCTTTTAACCTACGGTAGACACAGTTAACTAAAGCACAAATTACAATCACTACGAGACATTATTTCGGGGCCAATTCTCTAATCCCCAGTGGAGTCGCCAGACTGTAGGACACATAAATTGGCGACGCTGTTCTAAAAGGGATGAGTAATAATTGTACTAATACCTTTCGCCGAATGGTTGTTAGCTAAACCACAAAAGAATTGGTCAGAGGTCAAAAAGTTTCTGGATCCTGTCTACGACAAAACAACAAAAGAAATCGTGAGTGGTCAAAAAGTCGTGGATTCTATCCACGAAAATAAAAGAAAATACCAAAAGAAGTCCTAAAAGGTCAAAAGTTGTGGATCTTGTCCACGAAAATAACAGAAAATAACAAAAGAAGGCAAATCAAAGCAATAATTAAAGCAAAGGAATTGTGTACTCAATAAGCCTCTTGCTTGGCATAAGTTCATTAGGATGCGTCTCATGAATTCTTCTTTTACTCTGCCACCACTAATGAATTAGCTCCCATCTTTGTGATTGCCAAGCACCATTCCCTCTGTCTTAAAATACCATGTCTTTACTTTTACCTACCAAAATAACACACAAAATTAAAAATTCTACGACATGTATACACAAAACATGAAAATAGAAATCGCAACAAAGTGTATGGGTTGCCTCCCTGTTAGCACTAAATTCATCGTCTTCAGCCAGACATGACCGAAATCCATCTGTCAATGTGGCTTCAATGTCATCCTCAGTGCTTGTGTCACCTTTTGATCTCTGCCGCTTTTTTTTTTTTCTTCTTTAAAACCTGCGAATACAAAATAATAGAATAAATACGTGTACATGTAAGGTATACACATACATGTGTAGAGATACTCCCTGTTCTTGATGGGTGAGACCCTCATTGTGCTCCTCGGTGACATATGTCTCTGATCGTCCCTTGCTAGTTCCCATTTGCTTGAAACCTGTAAAAACAAAACGCAAAACAAGGGATGCAAGTTACGTGCAAGCATGTATGCATGAGTTTCCTAGCCCGTTGGGTTAGGTCTTCTACCAATTCTCTTTGTGACTGCTCAATCTTCTCTCCCTCAGGCTAAATACAGCTTCAATCTGTTAACATTGATCGGCTCGGTGAACTCGTTCCCTTCCAAGCCTGACAGTTTCACTGCTCCGTTTCCCAATTTCTGAATGGATATCCTGTCTTTTCTGATTGCTTCTTCCGAGGATTCCTTGATGGTCTTTCCATTCTGATTGTACAACTTTCTGTTATCGGCTATACCGGGTACGATCAGACTGGCCACAACATTAGTCAGAACTTGCAACATCTCAATAATTTCAGTTACTTTAATCTCCAATTGATCCAGGCAAGATCTCTCGTTTGCTAACTTACTCATGTTGACTGACGGTCTCTTGACGAGTCTCTCTGCTTTCCTAACCCAACGCGAATCTATGATGGCTTTTAAGACACAAAAAGGGTTAACATGATGCGTGTATGCATGAAATGCGTGAGATGCGTGTGATACGGAAAATACATATATAAGTTGGCCTATCATCATTTTAAAGCATTCAATCACATCATTGCGCGGTGCAAACTTGTCCCTGTTGAAAAGGCTCAATAAGTTCATACTTTTGCGATAACATAACTAAACAACTTCAAATGATAAGATGCCCAAATATAAAATGGCTCATCGGCATTTTAGAAGCTTTTGGCCCAAATGTCAAAGGACACGAACTCGTTCCAGTTTAAATGGCCCAACCAGTTCATATCTCTTGACAAAAGGTCCAATTGAATCCAAATAACGATGGTCCCAAACACAAGCATAAAAGAAATGATTTCTATTGGTTATACAATTAGGGTTCGCATGCAGGTTTAAAATAATGTAAACAAAGGCTCCCATTGACGAAGGTTTGCTCACAAATAGGACTCCCCACTCAAGGGTTCGAGCGACCAAGTGAGCGCACCCCTTTTTTATACCTTACGGTACGTGCCAACGAGTTATGGTGTGTGAGTGACTTTCAAATGGATTTCCCGTTGTAGATTCCCCAGAGGGAGGGTGGAGCGAGGCTCTCTTAAATACCCTAGCCTCTTAGGCTCTTATCGCTTGGTGTCAGGAATAAAAAACGAGTCCTCCAAATTAGTCTATCACAATGAGCTATGGGTGAATGATTATCTAGGTGCCCTCACAGCTTTTCCTTATAGAAAGGTAGTGAGTGAAGGAAGACACCAAACCATCACCTAGCTTTAATAACACCTTTGATTAAACTCTCTAAACCCACAGTAGACATGGTTAATTTAAAGCACAAATCACAAACATTACAAGACATTATTTCGGGGCCGATTCTTTATCCCCAGTGGAGTCGCCAGACTGTAGGACACAGAAATGGACGACGCTGTTCCGGGCTCGCGGCCCGGTTGGGAGTACGAAGTAGCCCGCGGGGGACTAAACCGGAGAAATAAAATGGAGTCGCCACCCGGTGTGAACCGGGAAAAATGATTTAAGGTCGCACTCACCCCTCGCAAGGGAAGACCTCAAACCGTTGGGTTCGGAATGGTCCCTTACTTATGCCACTTGTAATGAACGGATTTGTGCAATAATTTAACCAAGTCTACACAACATACATGTCTGAGATTAACCTAGATCTAATTCACGTTCATAAAGGTAAACATACAATATCACACAACGAACATGTTACATTATCAAACATGAAAACTAAATAACAACCTAAACAAACATAGATAAAACTCCTATTGCGAAGTAAATAACTATAACATACATTGGGAAATAACATACTAAGAACCTAATCATGCTTAAGGAATAAACAACATACTAGCAACCTAATCATGCTCAAATACAAGGTTTGGATGAAACGAAATACGTGTGTCTCTCAAGTGATACGTGGCATTGTATCCCGAGTGCAAACCGCAATATCGTCCATTCGGATTCAGCTACGGAATTTACATCCGGGTTTCCATCCGATATACCACAAGAGAGAACACATATTTCGTTCACCCAGAAATCACATCATGCACCAATTCACAATAATCATGCGAAGTAAAAGAATAAAATAACTAAAAATAAAGGATAATAAATAAAAGGGTGCCCTCAGGTCTTACCTTTTAAGTCACTTTCCAGGAGTGCGTTCCACGGTGCCAGAAGGGATATCGTTTTTCTATCTTCACTGGTCCGCTGTTTCTACAGTTTTCACAGGTTCACTGTTTTCTCTGTTTTCACTGGTCTGTTGTTTTCGCTGTTTTCACAGGTTCACTGTTTTGTCCGTTTTAACTTGCCATTTTCACTCAGTTTTCACTCGCGGTCTCGGGGTAATTTTTGAGCAGATTTCAATGGTCGGTTTGAGTGGCCATTTACGTGTGCATGGCTTGCATGTGGGGAGTGGTTTGTGCAGCTTTTTTGTCTGTCAAAAGAGGCAGTTTGGGGGGTGTTAGGGTCACGGTTTCAGGGGGTATTACTCACTATTTTTTTAGCCGTTATTTTGGTGACTATTTACGGTGAAATAAAGGTGCAGTTTGGTAGAGGCAGTAAGGGTCTTGGGCGTGCCGTTTTGTGTGGATTTGTGGCTGAAGAGAGGAAGGCTTCAGGGCAGTTTTCACTTGGTTTTTGGGGCTGTATGCATGGGGCTTATTACACGTGCATGGGGGGTTTCTAGGTTATGGGTGATGCGTTGAGGCAAGGGCTACGTGAGGTGAAGGGCTGCTGTTCAGTGGGGTTTACGTTGAGGGAGGCAGGTGCATGAAGTTTGGCAGGTCTGCGTGAGTGAATTCCTGATTTGTGAGGGACCTTTGTGGCTTATAAGGGGCTGTGATGTGCGCAAATGTGGGGGCTTATGAGGGGCGTCTGGACGTGTCTATAAGAGAGGTAGCTTAGGGTTTTATGTTGCTGCCGAGAGAGGGCTGTGAATGGGAGGCCGATGAGGTGATAAGAACGTGTATGATGTGCACAGTTCACTGGTCAGTTTAGTGAGGGGCCGAGAGAGGCAGTGAAGGGCTGAAATAGAGGGGGTTACGTGCGCATGAAGTCTGGTTGCAGTGTGGTCAGTGGAGGCTTATACGTGAAGAATGATTGTGGTTAGTGTAGGCATTGTATTTTTGCATGTGAAACCCGATGATGAGTCTCAGTTGGAGGCACTACCTTTTAAGTCACGGAAGTCGCGAGAAACAGATATCGGAAGGGAAAATTCAGGATGAGTATGCTATCAGAGTCATTTCACAGTTCACTGTCTTCATTAGTGCTGCGTTCGTTACTTCGTTCGAACGGCAGATAGATTGCGGACGTTCGTGTAGCGTTCAAATGGGAGTTCGAACGGAGTTGGTATTTCTGGTTTTGCTGTTAGCCTCATGACCCAAGCCCATTTAGCCAACTTAAAACACACCCAAATTAAATTAAATATTAATTTAAATATTAATTAGATAATGTAATTGAATAAAATAATTAATTAAGTCATATACCAAATTAAATAAAACAAATAAAATCTAAATAATCCCCTACCAAAATAATAAAAATACGTACCCAAATTAAAGAAATTGCATGCCTAATTAAAATCAATCAACAAATATTATTCCTAACTAAATAATATATTTACCAATTAAAAAAATATTGTATTCCTAAACCAACACAAATTAGGTATTCAACTTCTTAATTTAAAATATTTTGTCCCCCCCTCAATCCCTTGCTTTCCTTGTCTAACACCAAATCATGTCTCTCTTTAATACCAAATATCCATTCCTTGTGAGACAAAGAGAAACCCTACCCTCTCACTATAAAAATAGCACAAAACCAAAGCTCTTGACCACTCCCACTCACGACACATTTACACAGAAAATAAACCCTGCTCACGACCAATAAGCCAACAAATCAATTCATCAGCCTTCACGTAACAAGCAGAACAGCCCTCCACTACAAACAAAACACGCTCAAGACACCACCTTCACGCATAGCTAAACAACAAACCATAACCCTAATAGCTACCGACAGATCCACCATACCTTACGTCCATTACCTTTAGAAAGCCAAAAGCAGCAACCCTTCTCTGCTCCACACATACACACGGCCATTAATCACGCCACCAGCCCCTCACCAAACTAGCCTGCAACCCTTCAAACGTAAGCCACATAACTCCCACAAAATTATGCCACCAGCCCCCCACACTGCCACGCATCCTAGAGGCTTCACACCATCACCAAACTAGCCTGCAACCGACTGAACAAGCACACCATAAACCGACCTTCAGCAGCCCCTATAATCAACACAGAATGCGCACATCATCTTGACTCTCAAACGCACGTAGCCCTCCTCTCAACCCTTAGAAAACAAATTTAAAGCACCAGCCCTCATCCAGTAACAACACACACATCCGCACCTAAAACCACTGCCCACTGCCGAGAGAATCCCCATAAATACATTCCCCGAACTACCCTCAAAACTGTCCCGAAACTGCACCCAAAACTACCCTAAAACAGTCCCCGAAAATACCCCAAAACAGTCCCCTATACACCTGAAATAGTGACCAACAATACGGCAGCGAAACCGCGAGGAAACAGCAGCAAAGTGAAGCCAAAACAGCGAGGAAAACAGTGGAACAACAAGTTAAGACGCTAAGCTAGTGAACCGGAAGAATAAGGAGCTTTTACCCCTTCCGAACTCCGCAAAACGCAAGTCCGAAGACGACTTAAAAGGTTAGACCTGAGGGTACCTTTCACACTTGTTTTTTTATTTGATTTTTATTGATTCTTTTAATTGTGTTTTAATTATTTATTGAATATTGTTTGCATGTGATGTGTGTTGTGGCCATTGATTAAAACGGAAAATACGTCGTCTCTCGTGGTATATAGGATGGAAACCCAGACGTAAATTTCGTAGCCGATTCCGAATGGACGGTAGTGCGGTCTGTACTTGGGATACAACTCCATGTACCACTTGAGTAAATGGCGTATACTTCGCTTTATGTTATTTTGATTATTCTCACTTTATTATTCTGTCTTTTAATTTCCGCATGTTATTTATTTATGTTATGATGCGATCGAGCGCATGGGCTTAGTAAGTCGGATTAAAGGTCCCCTATTTGGAGGGGTTAAAATCCTTTACCACGATGCTTTGTCGCACCGGTTGATGTGTGTTCGGTTGGATATAAGATATGTTCAATCGGACATATTAAGTTTGATATGATTGTCTTTATTTTTGTATGTATGATGCGATTGAGCGCATGGGCTTAGTGAGTTAGACCAAAGGTCCTCTCTTTGAGAGACGAAGAGCCTAAAAGGCCACCTTTGTGACACTACTTCGCCGCGCCGGACGAAGTGTGTTTGGGTTGAATGTACGTTCAATCGGGTATACGAAGTCCTACACTTTTATTGTCTTTATTTCATGTATTGTGATGTGACGCGCATGGGCTTAGTATGTTGGTCTAAAGGTCCTCTCTTTGAGAGACAAAGAGCCCCAAAAGGCCACCTTTACGGCAGTACTTCGCCACGCCCCCCCTTTATTTTGTTGTTTAGTATGACGTCTTCTTACATGACCATGCATCATATCACATTGCGCATGGGCTTAGTATGTTGGTCTAAAGGTCCTCTCTTTGAGAGACAAAGAGCCTCAAAGGCCACCTTTACGGCAGTACTTCGCCGCGCCTCTTTTATTTAGTTATTCGCTTCATAACGTCTTTTTAAAAATTCATGCATCATATTGCATTGCGCATGGGCTTATCAAGTGAGATTAAGGGTCCTCCACTTTGAGGGGTGAAAATGCTTGAAAGCTACCTTTGCTACAATGATTTGCCGCGTCCCTTAATCTGTTGTTATGTACGAGAAGTCATATATTCATCTGTTCATGTATGTGTCATGTTGTTTACTGCATTTTGGAGGTCACTGCTATAACCCGTTCGAACGCGTTCCGAAACGCCGCACGAACGCATGTTTTCTATCTGGTCCCGTTCGAACGCGTTATCAAACGCTATACGGACGCGAACCTCCTGTCTACCGTTCGAACGAGTTTACGAATGCTACACGAACGCGAATACACTGAATTGAGTCATTTTCATCACATGTACGTCTGTGTCTATATCTATCTTCTTTTGCACCACGTCGTAGCATGCTCACTTTAAGGCCTAATTGCATCCCTAAGCATCTTTTTTGCATTATGTACTTAGTTGACTCTTTTATTTGTGCATGAACACGTAATGGCTATTTATTTATGATATGTCTATGAAATCACATGTTCGCCATCATTTGATTCGCCTTTATGTGTGCTTGTGTGGTTAGTATGTGCTTGCGTTTCCATGAATACAACATGCCAATGAAGTTGTATGTTCGTTGCTACTTTGATGTACTTTCAAGCATGTAATCTTAGATGTGAAATATATGAAAATTTAGGTGTAAGTTTTATTTTTTGCGCATATGGATTTAGAAGCATGATACTCTTGGAAATAAATGTTACTTAAGCTTGATTAAATTATTACACAAATCCTTTCATTACAAGTGACATAAGTAAGAGACCATTCTGAACCCAACGGTTTGAGGTCTTCCTTTGCGAGGGGTGAGTGCGGCCTTAAATCTCATTTTCCCGGTTCACACCGGGTGGCGACTCCATTATTCTCCGGTTTAGTCCCCCG
The DNA here is from genome assembly GCA_019454045.1 of Zanthoxylum bungeanum. Lineage (NCBI taxonomy): Eukaryota > Viridiplantae > Streptophyta > Magnoliopsida > Sapindales > Rutaceae > Zanthoxylum > Zanthoxylum bungeanum. The sequence goes on along the minus strand of SKCR01039276.1, from coordinate 29,995 downwards.
TGGCTACTCCGTACTCCCGACCGGGCCGCGAGCCCGGGACAGCATGCGTCGTCTAGTTTCCTGTGTTCCCACAGTCTGGCGACTCCACTGGGGATAGAGAATCGGCCCCGAAATATTGTCTTGTAATGTTTGGATTTATGTTCTAATTGACCGTGTCTATAGTGGATAAAATGGGGGTTTAATCAAAGGCATTTTGAGGCTAGGTAATGGTTTGGTGTCTTCCTTCACTCACTACCTTTCTATAAGGAAAAGCTGTGAAGGCACCTAGATAGCCATCTACTCGTAGCCTATTGTGATGGACTAATTTGGAGGACTCGTTATTTATTCCTGACACCAAGCGATAAGAGCCTAAGAGGCTTGGGTATTTAAGTGAGCCTCACTCCACCTTCCCTCTGGGGAATCTACAACGGGAAATCCATTTGACAGTCCGTCACACACCATAGCTCATTGGCACGTACCTTAGTGTATAAAAAATATGCGCTCACTTGATTGCTCGAACCCTTGATTGGGGAGACCTAGTTGTGGGCCATCCTTCGCCGGTGAGAGCCTTTGTCTATACTCTTGCTAACCCACCCATAGACCGGGTTGGCTAAAGTAACAATTATTTCCTTGAGTATGTGTTTGTGGACCATCCTCATTTGGACGCAGTTGGACCATTGTCAGAAATGCGGACTTGCTGGGCCATTTAAACTGGGGCGAGTTCGTACCTTATGACCATTGGACCCAAAGCTTCTGAAATGTTGATGGGCCATTCTGTAGAAATTATTACGTTATGTTTGCATTATCTTTCTTCTATGCTTGTGTTTGGGAACATCGTCGTTTGGATCCATTTGGACCATTTGTCATGGGATATGGGCTTGTTGGGCCATTTAAACCGGGACAAGAACGTACCTTATGACGATTGGGCCAAAGGCTTCTAAATATTGATGGGCCACCTTGTGCTTGTGTTCAGAACGTTACCATTTGGATTTAGTTGGGCTCCTTGCCATGAGACGTGAACTTGTTAGGCCATTTAAACTGGGATGAGTTCACTCCTATGATAATTAGCCCGAAAGCTTCTAAAATGATAACAGGCCGATTTGTGTGAAAATTTTAATTGATTTAGTATATTATATATGTTACATGCATCTCATGCACCCCATGCATACATACATCATGCTAACCCTTGTGTTCTAAAAGCCATCATAGACTCCCGTTGGGTTAGGGAAGAGGGAAGACTCACCAAAAGACCGGTAACAGATATGAGTACATCCGATAATGAGGTATCCCGGATAGATCAATTGGAAAGCGGTTTAGCCAAGATTACCGAACAATTGCAAGCCCTGACTACTGCCATGACAAATATGGCTGTGCCCCGTGCTGGGGGAAACTCTGAGAATGAAAGACGTAAGGAGACTCCGAATGGGTTGGGGGATGACATCCCCGCTTTTGATGATGATATGGCTGATTATGCCACTGGGAGAACAGTTGGGTCTCAGACAGAATTGCAGAAACTCCGTGACCAGGTAGAGTCTGTTACCCGTAAGATGAAGGGTAAGGATGAAGACTTACTAGACTATGAGGCGATGACCTTTGAGGAACAGTTGCCTGCTCAGTTCAGAATGCCCGACATGACCAAGTTTAATGGGAATGGAGACCCGAGAGTCCATCTGCAGCAATATGTCTCAGTCATGAGTTCAGTGGGCCTATCACAGCGCCAAGTCCAAAAGATGTTTGGGATGTCACTCGAGGGGGCACCTGTGGTTTGGTATCATAGCCTTGAGAAGAAGGTTAAACAAGATTGGAGAGAACTAGCTGATGCTTTTCTGAAGCAGTATGTTACAGACTTAGAGATTGACTTGTCACTCCGTGATTTGGAGAACACTAAGCAGAAGCCGGAAGAAAGCTTCAAGGAGTATATAGACCGCTGGAGAAGCCAGCTTCTGAAGATGCAGACTCGGCCCTCTGAGAAGGACCAGATTAAAATGATCATTAAAGGCACCAAGCCCTCGATCTATGGCAAGTTGATGAGGATGACTTCAATGATTACGAATTTCCGACAGCTGAGGGAAACTGTCATGGACATTGAAGAAGAGGAGGCCGAGAACCGGAAGTTTTATGGCCAGAATAAGAGGAATTTTGGGGGGCATTCTGAGACAAGGCCCACTACCGCCGAGGTTGCCGCCATCAGAAATATGAGATTTTCCCACCTTGGCAGGCCTCTATCGAAGGTGTTTGAAAAGTTGAAGATGCAAGGACTCCTGAAACCCTTGGAACCTAAACCACTTCCAAGCCATGTACCCCACTACCTTGACTTAAACTTATTCTGTTACTTCCACCAACAAAAAGGCCACGAAACTGACAACTGCCCCCGCCTTAGGCATGAGATCCAAGACCTCATTGACACCCATAAAATACCAGACCCAGAAAGAGAACAACCCAACGCACACATGAATCCCCTACCCAACTACATGATCAACTATGGCCTACTCGAAACCCTTGTCCTCCAAACTCTCAGCCACCAAGCTTCTTACATGGGGATAAGGGATGACAATGATGAAGAACCATAGGCCAAGGAAGAAGGGGGTGTTGTTTTCCCTAGTTCATTTGATCTTGCATTTCTGATAAAGACATTGATTTTGTTTGATGTTCGGACCTTTTCTCAATAATAATAAAGGAATTCATTTCGCTTACTTACCTGAATCTCCCCTTCTCAACCTGCAACATGAGTATATTTGACAAAAGCATTCAACCCTAGTATTATGATATTCAGCGACACTCAAAACACGAGAAGCAAGTAGAAGAGACAGGATAGCCATTCAGAAATTGGGGAACATGGCTGTGAAACTGTCAGATCTAGAAGAGAATGAGTTCACCGAGCTGATCTACGTAGACAGATTGAAACAGTACTTTGCTTGAGAAAGAAAAGACCGAGCAATCACCAGAGGAATTGGCAGAAAACCTAACCCAACGGAATAGGAACTTCATTCATGCATGCATGCATACATATAACGTATTTTGGCATTCTTTTTGTGTTGGTTTTGTCTTGTAAATCACATGTTTCAACAAAGAAAAAAGAAAGCGTCAAATGCAAGTCAACCAAAAGCAGCGACAGTACGGTATCAGTTTGGGGCGAGGCCCATATCCGTATCAGTCTGAGGGCGAGGCCCATATCAGTATCAGTTTGGGGCGAGGCCCTTATCAGTATCAGTCTGGGGCGAGGCCCACATCAGTATCAGTTGGGACGAGGCCTTTATCAGTATCAGTCTGGGGGCGAGGCCCATATCAGTATCAGTTGGGGGCGAGGCCCACGTCAGTATCAGTTGAGGATGAGTCCCAGGGTTGAGGCCCACATCAGCATCAATACCAGTTTAGCCCGGAATGGCACTCCAAGAATGGAAACACAGTTCGAGAATGACCAAGCCGGGAATGGCACTCCAAGAATGAATCCTAGGGCCAAGGCCCACATCATCAAAGTTTGGAATGAATCCGAAAATGAATCTCAGTTTTGGAATGAATCCGAGAACGAATCTCAGTTTTGGAATGAATCCGAGAACGAATCTCAGTTTTGGAATGAATCCGAGAACGAATCTCAGTTTGGGAATGAATCCGAGAATGAATCTCAGTTTTGGAATGAATCCGAGAACGAATCTCAGTTTTGGAATGAATCCGAGAACGAATCTCAGTTTGGGAATGAATCCGAGAACGAATCTCAGTTTTGGAATGAATCCGAGAACGAATCTCAGTTTGGGAATGAATCCGAGAATGAATCTCAGTTTTGGAATGAATCCGAGAGAGGGTTTTAAGGGGCTGTGATGTACGCAGATGTGGGGGCTTATGAGGGGCGTCTGGACGTGTCTATAAGAGAGGTAGCTTAGGGTTTTATGTTGCTGCCGAGAGAGGGCTGTGAATGGGAGGCCGAGAAGGTGATAAGAACGTGTATGATGTGCATAGTTCACTGGTCAGTTTAGTGAGGGGCCGAGACAGGTAGTGAAGGGCTGAAATGGAGGGGGTTACGTGGGCATGAAATCTGGTTGCAGTGTGGTCAGTGGAGGCTTATACGTGAAGAATGATTGTGGTTAGCAGTGGCTGTGTTGACTTTGTTGAAGGACAGGGGCCGAGAACGGTTTGCATGGGGGCTTTAGTGAGGTGTAGGGCTACTGCCAAGAAGACTTTGTGGTGAATGGAGGGCTGAGCATGAAGGGTATATGGTTTCGTGAGTTTACTGGATGCTGGTGAAATAGACTGATGCCGAGAGTTGCTTAAGCTGTGAAATTTGATCGACTGCTTAGGGTTCGGCAGTGAGGAGCTTGAAGGGTTTCATGTGAAGGGCAGTAGGATTTGTTTAGCAGTGTGTATGGCAGTTGATGGCATGCGTGTATGGAGGAAGCCGATAGATGTGTTTCACGCCATTAGGGTTTCTGGTTTTCTGCGAAGGGATCGAGGGGCTGTATCACATGAGAGGGGGGTTCATGTGCGTGTGTTTTTTGAACTGCAATAAGGGGCTGATTTGCGTGTCTGTCCTTGTCGTGTCCCCTTGTGCGTGTATCCATTTAAAAGGGCTGGTTGGAGGTTTTTTTAGAAGTCAGAGAGGGAAAGAGGGACGACATGGATGGTTTATTGGTATGACATGGGTGTTTGTATGAGTGGTTATGGGTGGTGCATGGAGGATTTGTGGATTTTGTTGTTTATTGTTTGGTCTTTGGCTTGGAGGGATGCATGAATGATATGGGTGTGGCATGGCTCACGTGGGAGTTGTGGTGGTGGAATGGGTTTTTGTATTTTGGTTGTTTGCTAGTCTTTGTTTGCATGGGTTGGTTCACGTGGGCATATGTGGCTTTGTTAAGGGTTTTTGTATTTTGGAGAGGCTAGTGGGTGTTTGGTAAGTTTTGGGAATGGGCGTGAGGTATGGGGTGTGAGGGTTTTGTTCATTTGTTGTTTTGCTTTGTTGGTTAGTGCTTTGGTGTTTAGTTCTTGTTTGGTTTATGAAGGAATGGCTTGTGAAGGAATTTGTGAAGAGTGAATAATTTGGATTTTTGTTGGGTTTGGAATGGAGGTGTGGGTATTTTTGTGAACCGGGCCGAGGATAAATTTAAAACAGAGACCGAACGAGCGAACCCGAAGCTTGAACAAGCAAACCAAATCCAATAAAAAATGTCAATTCTTGACCCTTCCCTTCCGACGACCGCTTTTCGTAACTTCCGCAACTTAAAAGTAGTGCCTCCATTCGAGGCTCATCATTGGGCTGATATGCAAAAATGCAATGCCTACACCCATGCGTCAGGTTTTCTACAAATACTCACAAACATGATCTTCATAAAGATGTTTTTTTAAAGAGTTTTCAAGAGAAACTGTTTTACGAGAATCTTAGAGATTTATAGATATAAAGTAGTTTTCCAGAAAGATAGTCATTTTCAGAAAAGAAAATAGATTTCAGAAAAGATGATTTCCTTGAGATGATTTTTATTTTAATACAATGAACTTTCGAAAAGTATTTCAGTTCCTGTTTTGAACTGTCCACTCACTAGATCGTTCAAACGATATAACCCTTCCACTCCCAGTTTCTTTATTTTGCAGGTTACCCGGAGGACGAGTTCAAGAGGATGGATACTGATGGCAGTCACTAGGGTGTTGATTCCACAAGGTCTAGTCAGAAACATTGCCAGTCAAAGTGAAGTCTCATATCAGACAATAGTACATTCAAGATTGTATGTTAAAATTTCTATAATATGGTTGTAAAACTATTGTATTTTGAGTATATGGTTATGAATGTTAAAATGGATTTTGTGTTGTTGAGTTGGGCTATGGTCCCAAGTATGAGATCATGTTTAATATTGGATTAGTAGAGTTGATCAAAGTTAGAAAGTCAGAGGCTAAGGGGGATAAGGTGGTTTATTCCCTACCGGTAGCATCTCCGGGAAATGGATGTTAAAATAATGGTATCAGGGCATGGTCTAGGGAGTCGGTGATTGTAGTGGGTAAAGTGTTGGGGTCTTGTATACGTAGTATGACTGGGGTATTAGTATGCGAGGCACTACCTCTCCAGTATTTGATCCTCGAGTATGTCCTCAAGTCCCATAGACATATTAGTAAGAAATTCCCAAGCTTTTCGAATATTCTTCCTTATAATAGTAACCATACTCTTTGTCCAAGTTGAGAAACCTCCTATAGTTATCTTGTTTGATCATCAGAAGCTCAAGATAAGCTACGAGAATAGATAGTAAAGTTCTAAGGATAACCACCCAATAAAGCAGAAAGAAAAAGAAAAAGCTAAAAAGAAAAGTAAAAGATAAAATAAAGATGCTTAAGAAACCAGAGGCAGTAAGGGGTAGAGATACAAAATCAAATAGATAAGATAGTAGCAGAACCTATAATAGTAAAAAGAATAGAATAAGCCTGAACAAGAGAACAAGAGTAAAATGTCGAGTAGACTTAAGCAAAGTTAATTCTCTTCAAGCAATATTCATTTCCTCCTCATAAAATTCCTTCAGATAGATTTAATAGCCTTTGAGTACCTCGTAAGAGATAGCAAGTTCCCCTGAATAACGAAGGACAATTAGAAACATAAGAGAAGCAAGAAATTTGGATAGTCATGGGAGTTTCTAATAGACATGAGATGTCACAAAGGATATGAAGATTTTAGATACCCAAACCCAGACCCATAAGCAAACAAAATGATTAATTTCTCTAGTCAAGAAATCTGATACAGACAAGGCCCTGACCTACCCAGATTCGAACCTCTCAGTGATACCGGTTAAGAAAATTGTCCCGACGGAGTCTATCTTATACCTATTCTACATGAGTAGTGGAATCTACCAGGATATAGAACATCAGAATAAGGACATAGATACATGTTGAGATGTACCAGAAATGGACTAAGAAGGTTTCAAAAGATAGAAAATAAATAACCCGACATAAAACGAGTTGGAAAATTTGTAGTACTAGCAAGAACCCATAGATTAGACCGATGCCACTAGGAATCCATCTTAGTTTAAACAGACAGACCTATGAGGTTGGAGACACTTAGGAGTAACAAGAGTACCAGTACGGACAGTATGACAGAGTGCCATAGTTGTGACCTATAGCAAGAATAGAGATATAGAGAGTAGCTCATAAGACGAACCACCACTAGCGTCGGCAACACATCTTAGAGCCAAGAGATAGGATATGGAAATAATACAAAAGGATATAGATGGTAACAGGGAAATTCAGTGCGTATAGTAACACATATAACGTAGCTTGAGGACAGTAAAGTAAATGAAGACCCCGGGATGATTAATAAAGATTAAGGAACCTTAAAACATGGAATAGTCGATGTAGCTTCCAATGGAACAAATAGTAATTCTTCCTCCCAACAACCCGACGCTAGTAAGCATTCAAACATATAGCTAGACATTGAGCATGTATTACCCCCAACTTAGAGCTTGCTAAGAACTTGAATAAGTAAATGAGGACACTTACGAGACAGGCAAATCATGAACGAGAAAGATGGTCGAACCAAGGAATTCAAGAGAATCTAGATAGGAATATAAGATAGATTGATCAAAATTCACGGTAAGCCTAGAAAAAAATTTCTGGAAGTGATAACCTGCCTATTGTAGAACTGAAAAGTCTTAAGGAATTAAAGGCCCACTAGAACAAGGAATCAAAATAAGCAACGCATATGAAGACCCCAAAGATAAAATATCCGACTTACATAGAGTTTCCCACCATACCAGAAAAAAGAAAAGGTTAATAATAGAGTAACACCCAAGCTAAAGGTTCAGTAGTGATGTCATAACTTGTGGCAAAATATGGAGTTTCAAAGTGGTGACGACTTAAGAGGTTTAGGAAGCTAAGGTAATGAGAGACTACCTTATAACCGTAAAGATATAATATATGACTGTTAAGGCCATTTGAAAAGGCAAAGGTTCATTACACACTGGGAAATCTATGTAAAAAAAAACAAATATCGAAAGGAAGAATAATATAGGGAATATGATGGGATTTTGGAGAAAGCATAAACCTTAAGGAAGTTCTCGGTAAAAGATTGTATAACCAACAGTAAAAAATGAATCAGGAGTAAAGTTAGAAGAGGTTATCCAGATAGTTCCTCATAGTAGTATCTTAATATGGGCCTCCAGCATCATATGAGTAAATAGGGAATTTAGGATTACAACAAGCAGCATGTGCAACTGCAACGCGAGTACTGGTAAGGACACTACAATCGGAAAAGACTTCAGAACCAACCCCTGTCAGACAATTATGACCCATAGCGTCACTATTTGTAAAAGACATTGTGGTTTTTGTACAAATTAACTATGTAGCAATGTAAATTGCATTTTATCATTTTGTAATTTGATTACTTAAATATATAAATGATAAAATTCCTTATGATTAGTTCCGGATTATTAGATATGAGACAATATCAATCTATAACGGTTTAATCATTAAATATCCATAGTCGTTGTATTATCGAGACTGGACATTGATATATGGAATAGACTAGTATTGCACTTGTGCGTGTTATGGAAGTGTAACAACATAGTTCTCATATATTTAAGTATTGAATACTTATGCAAGTGTGATAGGAGGTTGTGTTTACCAATGGTACGAAAACAACTTCGCTCTGGATAGACCCCGCAGAATCCCATTGGTAGTATGACTATGTGTCTATGGGAATCCGCATCGAGGTAGGTGTATTTGGTCTTAACTTGAGACTTGCATCGCTAGTACTTGCGACAATCAATATGCTTTGGTTTTGGTCATCCAGGACTTTAACACGTTCTGTGTACGCCTCTTCTGGGTTTATTGAGATTCGTAGTGTATTGGGTGTGATGTCAAGATGGAAGTATCACTTCAATCATATTGAGATGATGATCACGGGGATACAGAACTGGTACTCTAATTGGTTGCAACCATCGGGATAATATGACATTGTCATGATTATCCGATTAAAGAGACTAGTTGCTTGTAATATGATATATGCTTCGTACAGAGCAGACACTATTCACAGCCCCTAGGTCTTGCATGTGACATCCGATATTGGAGATCGAAATACGCAATACTACGTATACTACACCTGACAAAGATTATATATTCCATTAAGAATATTTATGGAGAATTGGGTAGGCACGGTGTTTTGCTAGAAGCCAACCATGTCTCGTAAATCGGTAAAAATATAGTACAAGGTACGTACGTGTTCGGATAGTCCGACGACCGGATTTACTACCAACATATCCAGGGATCTATTGGGTCGCTTCCTGAAGATTCACCGATGACGTTTGATTCGAACATATTAATCTGGGATTAATTGCGAAGAGATTTTATCTAGATAAAATAATATTTGAAGAGAGAGAGAACAATTAATTTGAATTAATCGATAAAATAATATATTTGATATATTAAACGAAATTAGATTTCGACGCGGAATTAAAATTGGATTTTAATTCAGGCAAACGAATTAATTTAGAATTAATCGCGAGCGATGTGAATAGTAATTTGCTTGGCATAATTATTTAAATAAGTTTGATTTAATTACGTCGCAACAGAAAATTCGTTAATTCAAATTAGCGAATCCAAGCCCGAGATGTGTTGCGGGCCCACTCGGATTATGAATCAAGTGGGGCCCACATGTCACATCACTTGTTTGCATTTTGTTTCACCTTTTTGGTGATGAATTTGGTTAGAAAGATGGTGACTTTCTCAACACTCAAGTGTGATTTGTTGTTGACATATACCAACTTGGTATATCATTATTTTATTTTTGAAATTGAAATACAAGTCACAAAAATCAATTCACTTTCTCTCATCATCATTCACGGTTTTGGAAGCCAAAAACCTCTCTCCATTTTCTTCTCATCTTGACCGAAACTAGGAGGAAGAATAAGAGTTTTTGTTGCTAAAATTTCTAAGTGCTAGAACACAAAAGGAATCATCCAAGGTGATAGGGAAACCATCCCAAAAGCTTGGAATCAAAGATCAAGGCTTGGGGCTTGAAGATCAAAATTCAAAGAGGAAGCTTGGAGACTTCTCAAATGAGCAAAAGTTTTGTGTTCAACACCTCCAAAATCCGATCAAAGTAAGTTTAATTCCGATATTCTTACTTTTGTATTCACATGATTTCATTGCTTTATATGATCTTGGAATGTCTTAGAGACCAACAATGGTATCAAGAGCCTTGATGAGCATGAAATTGAACTTAGGGTTTATATACTAAAATTTGGGTAAATTTGATTTGAGCATGTTTTAATCAAATTATTTGTTTGAGTATGCTTGAATGTTAATAACTTGGAGTTATACATGATCAATTTGAATAAAATTGAATTGGATTAATTTTCCCCAAATGTGTATGATGGTCGAATGCTATATGCCTTAAAAGTCATGGTATTTTTTGTTTTTTGATCATTGGATGAGTTGAAAGACATGGTATATTGATTTGAGATTCAATCGGATTGAAATCAGAATCGAATATAAATACCCTACAATGTCGTGACCTTGAGAAGCATGAAATTAGATGATTTTTTGTTTCAATAATATTGGATATGTGTTGAACAAATTAAAGCATGATTAATTAATTAAATTGATTTTTTGGAAATGTTAATTTAGATAATTAATGCAATACACTTTAATTAATTAAATTATGAAATTTGGAATTTTAGAATTTGATTAATTTAGCTTAATTTAGAATTGGGCTTGTAATGTTGTATTTGGGCCAAATGGGCTTGGTTGGGCCAAGTTGGTTTAGGTCAATTGGATTGGATCCAAATTGGGCCTAAATCATTCCATTAAGTCCAAATAGAACAAATGGGCCTTTTATGTTTAATTGGGCCTAATGGGCCTAAATTGGTTTCTTGGCAATATGGTGATTCCTAATTGGGTTTTGGTATTTGGGTTTTACCCATATTGACCAAAGTTCATGCCTTAAGAAATTAATTGAAAGCCCATTGGACTTTAATTAAATGACATTGGATGTTAATTGGGCTTTGAGACCCATTTAGATTAGATTTGGAATCTAAGTCGTAAAAGCGCATTAAAAAGTGTAGTTATTTAATTTTGAATTAAATATAGAATTAGTATTGAATATGAATTAAATTAGATTTAAATTGTAGTTCGATATAATTCAAGAATTCGTACTTTGAGTACTTATTCTCAAACGAGTTGGACTCGCGCAAATCAAATCGTTGTTTGAACATTGGATGATCACTTTATGCAAAGATTAATTAATTGGATTAGATTGATTGAATAACATGCTTTGTGTGAATACATGGATGTGTTCAAGAATAATGTATATCAGATGGATATTAGAAGGTAAAGGGCAATTTTGGAAATTGTTGTAAATTTAGAATTTATTAAATTGGACATGCGTGTCCAGCTTATCTCTCGATTCTTTGTAATTCTCTTCTCACCTAATTCCCCTCAATGTTAATGAGGTTTCTTTAATTGTATTATGTAATTGGGTAGAAGTTAGAATAGTGCTAGCCGGGGAGAGGAAAATGAGTGATTTGTTGTAGGAACAATCTGTGAGATATCCATCTGCATATCGTTATGAAGTATTTTTTCGTGCATTATTATGCTTTTAGAATGCATGCTTAAGGGTGTATGATGAGACCTAACAAAGATAATAAATTGGTTGCCAATTTACGCAAAACCCTCAATAAATATTAGTGTTTTTCCTTCCATTGAGTGATTTTTACTCAAGATCCAAGATTGGCGCTGGTTTGTTGGCCAAAGTCAAGACCTTTGTCCATCGCGGGATGTGTTTGAATCATGAAGGCTTTGTTCCATATTGTATGTCTTGTCCAAGTTGTGATTTTTTGGCCAAAGTCAATATCACTTCTTGTCCATCGACATCGATTACGAAGCTTTCCAAAGTCAATGGGTTCCGCTTAACTGGAATCATTAAGCTTGTTGTGCCAAAGCCAAGGCTTAGTTGATTTAGAGGAAAAAGGTTAGGAAAATATATTGGCATATATTGGCATATATTATTATATATGTTTCGGACTTGGAGGTCCACCTACCGGATCTAGGAATTGGATGAGATCCAATTGATCTTAGAGATCTACCTAGTTAAATATCATACAGCTTGTTGCCAAAGTCAGGTTGTGTGTTATTTAACGGGATCCTAGCCCACTAGGAAACTAGGTTTCCCGAGTACTCAACAGAGGGTTAGAGGCTCGCCGAAAAATAGTAGGAGGCTAGTATTGAATTTGCAATTTCGTTCAAATACTTAGCTTTACGCGCTTTCAAATATTTCGTCAATTAAATTTATTAGTTGGACTAATATTTCATTATTTTTCTTGTAACAGTTAGACTGTACCCATACATCATTAATCGAATAGTTAGACTATTGCGGTTAAGATGACATGAAAGTTAAGCATTAGGGATATTGTCATGGGCGATAATGTCTTTAATGACAAACTTTCAAGACTAGGATATTAATCTAAGAATTGTTCTGGGATCCGAGAAGTTACTATATACTATAGAGAGACCTCTTGGGCCTAAGCCCCGACCTGATCAGTTGCTTGAGCTAGAGCTTTGGAAGACTCATAGCGATGACAACGCGACTGCTCAATCGGTAATGCTTGCTGCTATGACTCCGCAATTCCGTCGTCAAAATAAGGGATTGGATCCCTATGAGATGATGGCGAAGTTGCATGATCTTCACCGATCTAATCTTAGATCGCAAAGATATGAGTTGCAGAAGAAGCTCTTCCACGCTGGCATGTCAGATGGTACGTCTGTTGAGCACCATGTGTCACAGATGCTTGCTGACATTGAGCAGCTCAGACAGATGGGCATCGTCTTCGAGGTTAAGACTTTAGTGGATTTGATCCTACAGTCTCTCCCCGACACTTGGAGTGGGTTCATCATGAACTACAACATGTTGAACCAAGACCAAACTCTTTGAGAGTTGATGTCCACTCTGCGCGAAGTAGAAAAATAGCTTCTTAAGGGCAAGAAGCGCGAGGCACACTTTGCTTCAACATCTCAGACTCCGAGGGCTTGGCCCAAGGTGACTGGAGGTGTAAAGAAGAAGAATCATAAGAAGAAGGGCAATGCCAAATCGTCAAAGGGTTCTGAGAAACCTAAGGACAAACCCAAGATGTATATCTGCAGTACGGGAAGCGGGGTCACTGGAATCGTGACTGCCGCGAGTACAAGGCACACATGAAGGAAATCAAAGCGGGCAATGCACCGGCTTCATTTATGTTTGTTATAGAAATAAACATGTCTACTACTAGTTTTAAAAATTGGATTTTTGATTCTGGTTATGGAACTCGTATATGTACTGATGTGCAGGATCTGCAGATTAGTAGGAGACTGGCCTCGGGAGAGATTGACCTCCGCGTTGGAAATGGACACAGGTCACCGTTTTGGCCGTTGGCACTTTTGTTTTGGAACTGCCATCGGGGCATGTACTTAAACTATCAGACTGTTATTATGTACCTAGTTTGACTAGGAATATTATTTCTGTATCTATGTTAGCCCAATGTGGGTACACTTTTGTATTTAGAAACACTGGGTGTTTTATGTATAAAAATGATATGGAAATTTGCACTACTAATGTAAATAATGGTCTTTATATTTTGAATATGAATCAATCTCAAACATATAATGTAACAAACAAAAGGCTTAAAGTAAGTAACAAAGATGAAACTTACATGTGGCATTGTCGTCTGGGACACATAAACAAGACACATATATCCACACTTTTGAAGAGTGGGTACTTGGATGGATTTGATCCAAATTCATATGAGGTCTGCGAATCTTGTTTATTAGGCAAGATGCCTAAATCACCTTTTAGCGGTAAAGATGCATGTGCCACCGAACTGTTAGCCCTTGTTCATAGTGACGTATGTGGGCCCATGTCTAGCTAGGCTAGAGGTGAATATGAATACTTTGTAACCTTTACGGATGATGCATCGCGTTATGGTTATGTGTATCTTATGAGACACAAGTCGGAAACTTTTGAGAAATTCAAAGAGTTTTGACACGAAGTAGAAAAACAGACTGGCAAAAGTATTAAGACATTACTGTCGGACCGTGGTGGCGAATACTTAAGCAATGAGTTTCTTGATTACTTGAAAGAATATGGTATTATTTCACAGTGGACTCCTCCCAAAACACCACAATTAAACGATGTGTCTGAATGGAGAAACCGAACTTTATTAGACATGGTAAGGTCTCTGATGAGTCGCAAAGAGCTACATATTTCCTTCTGGGGATATACATTGAACAATGCAATACTTATTTTGAATAAGGTTCCGTCAAAGTCTGTTCCACAGTCTCCGTATGAAATATGGACAGGAAAGAAATTGGGTTTCTCATTCCTGGAGATTTGGGGTTGCTGGGCATACGTCAAACGTTTGGAAGGTACCAAACTTGAACCCAAATCAGATAAATGCCTATTCGTAGGATATCCTAGGGAAACCAAAGGATATTACTTCTATCACCCACAAGAGAACAAAGTATTTGTTGCTCTACGTGCGGTTTTCCTTGAGAAGGAATTCCTAAATGCAGTGATAAGTGGGAGGAAAGTAGAACTCGATGAAAATCGGAGTGATACTGTTCCTGGCACAGAATCCTTAACGGAACATGAACAGTCCATCATGGATGAGACTGTACCACAATCTTCGAATACACAAGGACCGCGTAGGTCGGAGAGAGTCAGAAAACAACCTGAGAGGTATGGGTTTCTGATCTCACCTCATGTGGATATTAATCTTTTTGAGGAAGATGAGCCAACTATGTATGAGGAAGCGATACAAGGTATCGACTCCGGTTTATGGCAAGATGCCATGAATTCCGAAATGGATTCCATGTACACCAACCAAGTTTGGACACTAGTTGATGCACCAGAAGGCGTAAAGCCTATTGGTTGCAAATGGGTCTTCAAGAAGAAGACTGGCATGGATGGCAACGTACAAACGTACAAAGCTAGGCTTGTAGCGAAAGGGTATCGTCAACGACATGGTGTCGATTACGGTGAAACTTTTTCACCCATTGCCATGATTAAATCCATTCGGATTATGCTTGTATTGCTGCATATTTTGATTACGAGATATGGCAGATGGACGTTAAAACCTCTTTCCTTAACGGAAACCTTTTGGAGGATGTTTATATGCAACACCTTGACAGTTTTGTCATACCAAGACTTGCAAACAAGGTTTTTAAGTTAAATCGATCCATTTATGGATTGAAGCAAGCATCACGTTCTTGGAACCAACGTTTTGATGAGATCATAAAAGAATATGATTTCGTTCAAAACGAGGATGATCCTTGTGTATATAAGAAGGTTAGTGGGAGTGCACTGACATTCATTGTCCTTTACGTTGATGATGTATTGCTTATTGGCAATGACATTCCCATGTTAACGTTGGTGAAAGCTTGGCTTTCATTAAAATTCTCCATGAATGATCTGGGAGAAGCAGCCTTTATTCTATGAATAAAGATCTACCGGGATAGATCTAGAAAGCTGCTTGGACTCTCCCAGAGCACGTACATTGACAAAGTGTTGAAGAGATTCAACATGGATTTGTCCAAGAGGGGAGTATTGCCAGTGTCACATTGCGTCACTCTATCTAAGGACATGTGTCCTAAAACTCAAGATGAGAGAGACATCATGAGTCGGATACTGTTCGCCTCGGTAGTCGGATCAATCATGTATGCCATGATATGTACGTGACCTAACGTCTCGTATGCTTTGATCATGTGTAGTCGCTATCAGACTGATCCAGTGAAGTCACTAGATGGCGGTTAAGAATATCCTTAAGTATCTTAGACGAACTAATGATGCTTTTTTAATCTATGGAGATGGAGAACTTGAGTTAACTGGGTATACCGACGTAAGTTTCCAAACCGATAAAGATGACTGTAAGTCGCAATCTGGGTACATATTTTGTTTGAATAACGGAGTAGTAAGCTGGAAATCTTCCAAGCAATAGACTGTTGCCGATTCAACAACAGAAGCGGAGTATATTGCTGCAGCTGAAGCAGAAAAAGAGGCAGTTTGGATCCGTAAATTCCTAATTGGATTAGGAGTAGTTCCGTTAGCAGCTGAGCCTGTTCTATTATATTGTGACAATAACGGGGCTATAACGCAGGCTAAGGAACCGCTATCTCATCAATGATCCAAACATGTTCTTCGACGTTTCCATCTGATTCGTGAGATCATACATCATGGCGATGTGAAGATCGAGAAGGTCGCATCAGAGGACAACATTGCAGATCCGCTGACGAAAGCTATTCCTCAGCAAAGGTTTGAGCGACATGTACATAGTTCAGGTATTAGATGCTTGAGTGACTGGCTATAGGCCAAGTTGTTGGATAATATGACCCATAGCGTCACTATTTGTACAGATCATGGTGTTGTTGTACAAATTAACTATGTGACAAGGAAATTGCACTCTCATCATTTGTGATTAGATCACCATAGATGTATAAATGAAGAGAGGTCCATATGATTAGTTCCTGGATTGAGATGATATGAGACAGTATCAGTCCTCGAAGGATTAATCATTAATATCCCTAGTCGTAGTATTATCGAGACAGGACATCGACAATGCGGAATAGGCTAGTATTGCACTTGTGCGCGTTGTGAGGGCACAACGGCATAGTTCTCATATATATAAGTATTGGATACTTATGCAAGTGCGATAGGAGGTTGTGTTTCACCGATGGTACGGGAAACAGCTTCGCTTTGGATAGACCCCTCGTAATCCCATTGGTATTATGATTATGTGTCTATGGGAGGCCGAAATCAGGGTAGGTGTGTATGGTCTTAACCTGAGACTTACATCGCTAATACTTGTGACAATCGGTAGACTTTGGTCTTGGTGGTACAGGGCTTTAACGGTTCTGCGTACACCACTTCTGGGTTTATCAGAAAGTCGTAGAGTATTGGGTGTGATGTCAAGACGGAAGTATCACTCCAGTCATAGTGGAGATGATGTCACGTAGGATACGGTTATTAGTACTCTTAAGTGTTGCGCAACCATCGGGATATTATGACTAGGTCATGCATATCCGATTATAGAGACTAGTTACCAGACATCCGACATGTGCTTCGGACGGGGCAGACACTTATCCAGCCTCAGCCCTAGCACGTGACTATCTGATACTGGGCTGATATGCACGATACTTTGTATACTACGCCTGATACAGATCTATATATTCCTGTAAGAATATTTCTGGAGAATTGGGTAGGCATGGCGCTTTGATAGAAGCCAACCTTGTCTTGTGAATCGGTATAAACGTAGTACGCGATACTTACGTGTTCGGATAGTCCGACGACCGTATTTACTGCCAACATATCCGGAGATCTCATGGGTCGGTTCCTGAAGATCACCGATGACGTATGACTCGCACTTTAATTAATCTGGGATTAATTCGATGAGAGAGAAAATTAATCTGGGATTAATTACGGAGATATTTTATCTCGGATAAAATATCGTTAAGAGAGAGAACGATTAATTTGGAATGAATCGATAAATTAATATATTCGATATATTATAACGAAATTAGATTTCGACGCGGAATTGAAATTAGATTTTAATTCGGGCGAACGAATTAATTTAGAATTAATTCGTTAGCGACGTGAATAGTGAATTCGCTAGGCGTAATCATTTAATTACGACGCAACGGAAAATTCGTTAATTTGGAATTAGCGAACCCGAGCCCGGGATTGTTTGCGAGCGCATTCGCATTTCGAATTCGAGTGCGACACGCAAGTCAAATCAGCGTCAAAATCGCAAGTCACATCAAGCGTCAAATCACATGTCACTTTGAGTGATGTGACATTTGAGTGATTGATGTGAATTGATTTGAGGTGATAGACAAGCATTTAATGCTTTGCTTTTTGAAATAGAAAAAGTAAATGGTTATTAAATATTTTTGGAAATTATATAAACCTTTTACAATTTTTATTTTCTAACTCATTCTCTCTCTCCCATTTACGTTTTTGCTCATTTTGGAGCCAAACTTCTTCATCTCCTCTCTCGGTCTTGACCGATTCTTCTCCTCAATTTTTCTGGTTTGACCGATCAATAAAGGAGAAAGAAATGATCTTGTTGCAAGATCTAAGTCCTAGCACATCATAGGAGGAATACCAGGTGTTAGGGAAGTGATTTCGTGAGCAGGAATCACCTTGTGAAGCTTGGAGCTTGGAGCTTCCATGGAGGATCACCCATGGCCGATTCTTGGAGGAGGAAGCAGCCCCCACGCCGAGCAGTCCCCATGTTCGCAGCTCACTGCCGAGCAGAGGGAGAGCAGTGCGTTTTTGGTCTTTGTTGCATCTCTACCGATCAATGTGAGTTATTCCACACCTCCTTTGATATGTATTCAACTCGTTTATGCATGATTTATGATCCTTGGGACTTGATTGAAACTCAACACAAGTGGGAGATTGTTAGACAATTATGACCCATAGCGTCACTATTTGTAAAAAGACATTGTGGTTTTTGTACAAATTAACTATGTAGCAATGGAAATTGTATTTTATCATTTTGTAATTTGATTACTTAAATATATAAATAATAAAAGTCCTTATGATTAGTTCCAGATTATTAGATATGAGACAATATCAATCCATAATGGTTTAATCATTAAATATCCCTAGTCGTAGTATTATCGAGACTTGACATCGATAATACGGAATAGACTAGTATTGCACTTGTGCGTGTTATGGAAGTGTAACAGCATAGTTCTCATATATTTAAGTATTGGATACTTATGCAAGTGTGATAGGAGGTTGTGTTTACCGATGGTACGGAAACAGCTTCGCTCTGGATAGACCCCGCAGAATCCCATTGGTAGTATGACTATGTGTCTATGGGAATCCGCATCAGGGTAGTGTATTTGGTCTTAACCTGAGACTTGCATCGCTAGTACTTTGCGATAATCAATACGATTTGGTTTTTGGTCGTCCAGGACTTTAACAGGTTATGTGTACGCCTCTCTTCTGGGTTTATTGAGAATCGTAGTGGTATTGGGTGTGATGTCAAGATGAAAGTATCACTTCAATCATATGGAGATGATGATCACGCAGGGATACAGAACTGGCACGGGCAAATACTGTACAATCGTTCCGTAGGCCACGGCCAAATACTAACAACATACACACCGTGCCGTAGGCACGGGCATCATTTAATTAAAAATAAAATCATTTAATTCTGTAACACCGTGCCGTAGGCACGAGCAAATACTGTAACACTGTGCCGTAGGCACGGGCCAAATACTGTAATATCGTGCCGTAGGCACGGGCAAAAACTAGTTAACTATATATAGTATATTACATATTGTGATTTGGAGTTCGGATGAATGAGATATGAATGATTTATCAATAATTTATAAATATAAATGTCATTTTTATCATTTTTTTTGTCGAAATATATTGACCATAGTTTTTGTTTTAAAGCTTATGATTTGTAAATTAATAATATATATTATTTTTTCTTAATATATTTTATATTTAAGGAGATATTTAGTTCTTAAATTTAGAGTTGAAAAAAAAAAGACTCCTATTTTTTTTTTTAAACATGCGTTTTTTCCCCTTTTTTCTTGTTTTTTTTGGTAAACTTATAATAACATTACTTTATAATGTATAATTATATATTTTACAAGTAGATGGATTAAATGGGAAGAATCATTTGTGCTTATATTAAATTAGAAGAGCTTAGTTAAAAAAAAAAAAAAAAAAAATAGAAGAGCTCTAATACTTTTAGTCTTTTTAGGAATTTTCTCTAAAATAAATAATGTTTTAGATCTACTAACTGTTGTGTCATTTGTGATAATTTTAAAAATAATTATATAAAAAATCATATGGGGCCTAATTAATTGCAATAATAGAAGTGTTATTTGAATTTCCCACATATAATTAAATAGTACAACAATTTATTTTTGTCCATTATGTTTTAATTTAATCCGTCTTAAGATACTCGATGTAAAGTAATTATTAAACGTTCCTTTAAAAAAACGTTCCTTTAAAAAAAAATAATTAAATGTTGAAAATTCTTTTTATAACTTAAAAAAAGTTTACAAATTATAATATAATAATAATAATATAATAATAATAATAATAATAATAATAATAATAATAATATGTTTTAATTCAATCCGTCAAAAGATACTCGCTGTAAAGTAATTAAACGTTCCTTTTAAAAAAAATATTAAATGTTGAAAATTCTTTTTTATAACTTAAAAATTTACAAATTATTATAATTATTAATTAATAATTTGAAAACAAATTGAAGGGTTATCAATGTAAAGCACAATAAGGGTGATCACGGTTTCGGGTCAAACCGCAACCCGACCCGAACCGCATCGCGAGGTTTGAAAAAAAATTAAAAATGATTTCGGGTCAATCTGAATCAACCGCGACCCGAACCTGCTCAAAACGCAAATTTGACTCAAACCGCGATCTGAACCGCCTAACCGCCAAAACCGCCGACCACGTTCAAATTAGATATTATTTTATATTTTTCTTCTTCTTTAACCATGAAATTTAAGATATTTAATAACCATATGACAATATGTAATGTATAAATGAAAATTATGTCTTTTTTCCCTTCAATTATTATGTGAAAATATAAAAAATTTTCTTTAAAAAATTTATAATCCAAACCGTCGACCCGAACCGCCCAAATCGCTAAACCACCAACCTGAACCATCGCAGTTTTCCTTATCAAAATTACGGATTCGATTTTTAAAGAAAAAACGAAAAAACCGACTCGAACAGCACGGCGAACACCCCTTGCCTGAACAAGCAGGCACTACCCCATAAGCACAAGAAGAATGCGTTTACAACTCAAAAAGCTTGTGACACAAGCAGACGCAGCAAAATTTGAAATCAAACAACATTTTTTTTAGTTTTCACACGCTTCATTATTTCTTGATCAAGCATGAGTCCATTATCAAGCAAGAAGAAGTACAATGTTTTTGAGTTCAACGAAGAAGATGAGCGCGTGGAGAAGGCTTCCAAGAAGTTACTCGGAAAGTTCGCAAAACCGAGAAAGAACCAGCGCCAAAGTTCCCCTATTGACAAGTACAAGTTCCTTCAATTCTGTGAGTCTCTCCTTTTTATTAATCTTTTTTTTTTTTTTTTTTCCAGTTTTTTTTTTACTGTTAGGTTTATTTTAATTGTGAGAAAAATGTGAGGGGCAAATTTGACTTTTGAAATTTGAATTTTTAGGTCTGTGATTGTTTTGATTTTGAGACTAAGAGAAAATGAAATTCTAAATTGATGGCCCTCTTTCTTTCGTTGGTGTAAAATGGAGGGAATTTGAAATTTGAATTTTAAATGGTGGATAGATCCCTGAGGGTATGCTTTGTTTGGTTGATGGGAAACTGATGGAAAAATATAGTTTGGAAGGCCGGTTTATAATTTGAAATGAAAAAATTAAGAAAAATGATGAATTCAGCTGAGCGTAAGACAACCTTATTGTTGTTAGGAGATTTTCTTGAATGTTGTGTTTATTTTCAAAATGGGTGTTTATTGAATGCTAGATATTGTTAGGGTTCCAAACTCGTGAATTGTGATGCAGTTTTTTATTTTTTGGTTGGAGAGAATATGTGGGATAAATTAAGGGAAGGAAAATAAAATTGATTTAGAGAATATGATTTAGTGGGTAAGAATAATAAAAATGGCCACTGGGAAGGAAACTGCTATCAACTCAAGAATCAGAACTGCAAAAGCGAAAGAATTTCAAATCAAGTAGGAAAGTAAGTCCAAGTAAGTGGTCCTAGGTACAAATATTGAAAATTTTGGTTCCTGGTCGTTCTATATTTTTCCAAAAGAAAAAACAAAACTTAAAAAAATTAAAAAGTAAAAAAGAAAAAAAGAGGCAGAGACTTTTTCATTAACATGCTCATTTTGCTGAAATGTCATTATTTTCACAGTTGTTGTTCGCTTTAGGCAATGCTTCTCTTGTAGTTGGAGTCATGGGGTTCTTGTACAAATAATTGACTGCACAAATGTGTTGGATTTCTCAATAATATTGTTCAATTTGATTTCAAGCCATTCTAGTCTTCTAGACAATAGTATCAAACATATGAAAACTTGTTTTATCAATTGTAGATTTCCTTTTTCTTTCTTTCTTTTTTTTAAACAAAAATTTGCTATTGCAATAGATTATGGACTATGAAACGAAAAAATGTTTTGCAAGAGAGGCATATTTCTTGATCAAATTTTTCAAGATTTCTATGCAATGCTTCTGCAAATGGGTTATTTTAGCTGTAATTTGAACTGTGCTTGCTGGTAAATTACCAAGCTCAAATTCAGATATGTAATTCGGAAACAATACGATACAGATCCGTTGATATATCATTTAAAAAAAATTAGGATACGCGGATATGTGTGTGTATATTTTACCACATTTATTTGAAGATATTAAATATATAAAGGAGTTTAATTATATTAGCTTAAATTTTTTTTTTTTTGAAACAAGAAACTTTATTGAAGAAGAAAAAAATTACACAAAAAACCTAAAATGGACGAGATGTCTAGAATACTAAATAGAAACAGAAATCATAACATAATAAAGATATAAAAACTACTCAAGCAAAGACTAATCATTTAAAAGGTTAGAAAATGATATCCCACTAAAATATTTCTCCTTATGAACCCAAGTGGCTACCCACAATTTAATCTTGTCCCAAACCAGAACAGGATCAGCATCACACTCATTAAAAATTCTTCTGTTCCTTTCCAACCAAATACCACTAAAACAAGCTAAAGCTGCAACAACCTAGAGTCATTTCTTTCTTTGACCGAGGGCCAAAATAGAAATTCAAAAAGAAAAGGTCATTGTAGTGGTTAGGAAAAACCCAACAATGGAAATCTCCAAATTCTAATTGCAAAAGGGCCGTATAAATTATATTAACGTATGATTTATTAACACAGTTTTACATATATTAAAAGATTCAATCCCATTAATTTATTTCCTTAATAAAATTGTAGTCGTCAATTACTAACACAATTTTACATATATTATAAACTTTTAATACTATTATCTATTTTCAATAATTAAACTATAGTCGTCAACTATTAGCACGGTTTTTACATGTATTAAAATTTTGTGTTATTATTATTTCACAACTTTATAAATTAGAAAATAACAAATAAATATAAGAAGTATTGAAATATAATATTTTATTACTATATCTTTACAAAAATTACATTTTACTATTATATCTTTACAAAACCTTACATTTTACTATTATTTCTTTATAAAAATAATATCATACTACTAGCAGTAAAATATTACTCTAATACTTCTTGTAGTAAAATATTATTTCTCTCAATACCTGTAGTAAAATGTAAGATACTAATAGTAGAATGTACTTTTTGTAAATATAGTAGTAAAATATTACACTTCAATACGTCTTGTATCCATTTGTTATTTCTTAATTTATGAAGTAATGAAATGATAATAACACTAAAATTTTTAATACTATTGTCTATTTTTAATAATAAAACTTTAGTTGTCAACTAATTTTAAACTCTAGTTGTCCACTATTTAATACTGTAACTATTTGCAATAATAAGTGTAAATTGTGTAATCTTTTATCTTAAAACACTTTTACTTTATCTGAAATTGTAAAAATACTTTGTTATCTATTTAAAAAGAGTTTAAAACCAATAAAACTCTTCTTCTTCAAGTGTCTGATATGTATTGGAAATTTAAAAATATTAAAATATAAAATTAAAAACATATGTATCCGATAAGTATCGAAGAGTATCCGAGGGTATCTAAGCTTGGATACGTATCGATACGTAATATGCAATAAGTTTACAAGTATCGGTGTTTATTGGTTTTATGATTGTTTACAATTTCTCAGTTGTAGGTGGTGTTAGATTTCTTTACTCATTCTTTCCCTCCATAGTTTTCTTGCTTTGAGTTTTTAAGTTATTAGGTCTATGATAACATTGTTGGTTCAATCATGTACCTTTGCTTTGTTGTGTATATCAATAATCTTCTTTTCTCTTTTTCCTATGTAGTTGCACGAGAGACAAAACCTCAACAAAAGAAAATTAACAGTGAACTAATTGGCATTGATGCTGGAGATATGGGATATTAATGCACATTTTTACTGTGAATCTGAAATATGTGATATTCTTTGCCATACAAACACTGTACTTGCTCATGATTTCTTACTCAAAACTACACTTACATTCCTTCTGTCTTATGTTAACTGACCTAGAATCACTGCTTCACTAATGGTTATGTAACGTGTAATTTTCTATCTCATTCCCAAGCAGTTGCACAAGGTGCTGAATATCAACATGTGCGAGTTAGTCATGAACCAATTGATATCGACAATGGAGGTATAGGATAGGCTAATATCTTGCAAATCTTAGTATTAATTAACGGTGAAATTTCTAAGTTTTCTACTATATTTCCTCTGCAGTTGCACAAAGAGCCAAGATACAACAAAAAGAGACTACTGAAAAATTGATAGATGCTGAGAGTGGTATTCCCCGTCTATATTCACATTCTGTTTCTTATGGTACGAGCATGCAAAGAGAAGATGGTGCTTCTAGAGAGGTTTCTTGGTTGGACAACTTTTCGCTTTCAAATTCAATAAATTATGGGGTAATCTTTCTGCTTCTACAAATTTTTTTAAGTTTCTGTATTTTTATCTCTTTAAGAATTAATTTCATTCCTGCAAGAGATGAAGTTAGCCTTTGGCAGGCAGAAAGATTTTAAAAAGCTTTTTCACTTATCCGGTCTGATGTGCTAGAGTACTGACTTAAATTATTAATTAACATAGCCTGGTGTCATTCTTGATCTGCCTGTGTAACTATTGTATTGAGCTGCCTTGTAACTATTGTATATTTATTTCAGAATGAGCAAGTTGGTGCGATTTTGGATGATGATGACGACTGTATTGAAATGAGTTCCCCAACTTCCCCCTCTCGAATTTCAGATAGTGGAGGTCTTTTCCCATCTTTTTAAGCTTTCTATGTTGTTATTCACTTTCTCCTTATGACCATGCATGATGTCTCTGTCTAAACTTCAATCATTTCAGTTTTATTAGAGGAACAGGTGGCAGAACATGGTTCTTGTGGACACGAAATAGTAAGTTTATTACCCTGGATTTTACGCTTTTTTATCTAGGTGGCTAATGAAGATATATTTAATGAAGATGTGGGGTCTGAATGAGAAATATAGACCATCTTCTGGGAAGTAAAACTGCAGAAAATAGATATTATGGACATTAAGAATGGGCTATATCTCTGGTTAAACCCTTGTCTTTTATTTATTTTTGTTTCGGTCGCCTAGAATTTGTTTGGGTTTTGTGTTTTTTTTTTTTTTTTTTTGGGCAGGGGGGCGGTGAGATTGGGGAGGGGTTTGGGTTCATTTTTACTTCAACATAGCCCATGCTTGTACAAGATATTTACCCAAGAAAGTAGAGAGAGAATGGACAATCTTAAGCTGGATAGCAAACAGTTAATATAAGTAAAGAACCAGTTCTTTGATCCTAAATTCTTTGTTCTCTTTTATTTTTCTCTCATATTCCTGATGCACATGAGAACTCTGAAGATTACAACTTTGAAATTTACACGATACTATTAGATTGAGGCCAGGAAAAATTGTTCACGTTCTTTCTTCAATGGAGAGGCAGTTTGTTGGATGTGGTTTTATATCCTCTGTTATGTGTTGTGAATATACCACTTTTTGAATGGAGGAGGTTCTTTAGGGAGCAAATTCATATTTACAACTACAATCAAAATAAATTTCTTCTCCCTCAAACAAATCTGTGATTTTACAATTTTGATAATTATTTTTTCAAAGGACCCAAAAAGTGTCTTTAAGCTACAGCTTCATATGTGAAACTACACCCTGTTTCTGGAGGCCTGGAAGAAAGCTAGATTTACACGAGCCCGTAAAACAGTCTGGTTTTGAAAGATCTGAAAATGCTACTCCATGATCTATGTGACTCCGAGTAATAGAGAATCTCTTTCAGATTATAGCTCCTTTCTCTGCTGTAATTCTGATTTACTGTATAGGATGTCTCTGAAAAGACGAATGGGATCTCTGTAATGAAGAGAAATGTGAGAGATTGGCATTTGGTAAAACACACATGGATGGATGTAGCAAAAGGAATTCTAGAAGCTGTGGAAGCATGTATCAAAGGATTTTACTTGCCTTTTCTCAAAAGTTGTAGTAAAGACAAGAAAATCTTGAGTTTGCAGGATTCAACTTTATTGACAAGCATACCTTTTCTTGTCTTGCTCACTTTCTAACCTTGTTGATCTACTTCCTTAATAAGTAAATTGCATAGCTTTCGGGAAGATGTCCGGTAGCCCCACTATTTACATGATAATACCTATAACTATTGAATATATAACAGTTCTAGTCCACCAATTTTTGTCTTACAGTTCTATTGTGTGGGGTACATATTGTTGAGGAAATATAGTGGAGGATCTAGATTCTAGTTTTGAAGCGTGTATTACACTAACTTAGAGCAATATTTTCCCCCACTATGTGTTGTAAGGATTTCAGGCAAATTCACTGTAGGATATAACAAAATTTTAGAGATGCAACACTTTGTTGAATATCTACTTGAGAACTTATATGAGAAAATTGTTATATTAATATGAAGAAAATTGTGTCCTATATATAGGCAATCAAAGATTGCTTCCAAAAGACATGACCTTTAGTCACGTTTTTTCGCATCAGAGACTCATTGTCGCGACAATGGGAGTCAGAATGCTCCCCACATCTTCAGGTCTCATTGTTACGACAATGAGGATCCATTGTCGCGACCATGGGAGTTAGGATGCTCCCCACGTCTTCAGGTCTTATTATCGCGACAATGAGATCCATTGTCGCGACAATGGGTCTTTTTTGCACCAAAAGACACGAAATAAGTTACTTCGATCCCCGCGACCTGTTTGGGCAGGTCGACCCCCGATGCATTAGCGTAGGGCAATGACCGAACCAACATGTATTTATGATATTCATATTATATAACATTTTACATTGATAAATTAACCATCCTATGTTGAATATGTCTAAATATAACAACACATAGAATCGAAAATGAACCAGATGTGAATTTGACTTGGTGTAATGCTTGGAGATCTTTTAATTTTATAGCGATTTTTCAAGAATTCTCAAGATTATCGTTCTTGCTTAAAAAACTAATAAAAAATTGAGCTCTTTTTAAGCCTAATAAGAAATCTTTGTTTATCCTAAACTGGCTGTTTCTTTAGAGTATCTTTTGTTGTTTATCCTGATGGCGTGGTAGGCAAATGAGACTTGGCACTCCATAGACACTGAAGTCTGAGATCTGCACCTATATCAAGAATCTGTCCGATGAACTGTGATATTTGAATTGAAAAGTTGCACTCCTGTACTAGCAATATTCCTGAAAACTCAGTGTTAGTTTCCAAAAAGTGTTTGTAATTTGTAAATTATAATGCATATAGAGGAATCAAGTTAATCCCTTTTTTTTTTTTTTTGCATTGGCAACACCTGGTTTCTTCATGTGCACTGGTCTAGGAGTTGCATCATTTTGAATTAAAATGCATTACTTGTATAATTTATTTTCAAAGAAATTTTTTTATATGCTCTATATCTGTTTACTACTTTAATTTGGAAGCTTACATTTCTATGATGAACGTTTATGGTTGTTTTTTTTAATTTGCAGGATAACGAAAAAAAGATGGTGGTTGTTTTCCCTGATTTCATCGTATATGGGGATAATCATTATACAGAATCGCGAATAACTTTTTCTAGAAGCTTTGTCAGAGTTGAAGGTTCAATCATCAATGGGACTAAGAGAACATTTGGCTTCGAATGGGCTATTGGTGATATCATCAATATTCAGTCAGAATGGTGTGGAAGTGTGAGTTAAACCGTGATTTCCTTGTTTTAAATTTCCATACATGTACCCATGCCATAGGTTATGGCATTTCTTGCACTCTGCTTGTAGGTTGAAACAGCTATGGTGGCTCTTATTCTTAAATCAAAGGATTTTAGAGGAGCTCGAAATGGGAATGAAATTCCAGGTACATTTGTAACAATGTTTAATATTTGATCATTTTTGTTCCTCCCAAATTTGAAGTTGATCACTGATCCCATCAATGCTAAAGAGCAACTGAGTTCGAGGGTTTTCTGGCATACTTCTTCCTTGTTAGACAGATGTGATGAGGCAACCAATATGCTTGACTGATTTATGCTTATGACACAATGCTCTGGTTTATTGTTTTCCTAAATAAGCGTAGGCAGTTATTATTTTTGACTTGCAAGGGGAGTTCTTTATTTGGTAACGATAGTATTCCTGTTTTTCCTTAATGATGCTGTCTTTGTTAATTTAATAGTTGATTTCTAGATAATGAAATAAGTGATAACTTCCTTCACAGGCATTGAGCTGTTGAGATTTGCAGTTTGTGACCAACATTGGTCTGAAAGGCTGGAAGCAATTATGTCATTAGATGAGATATACGAGGAACATCGGGATATTGTTGAGTAAGTTCTGGATTCTTACATAAAATAATTTTCATACATCCATTTTTTCTGAAAAAATCTGGTATGTTCTTCTGAAAAAATCTGGTATGTTCTTCTTTCCCTTTCTATATATCTCCTTTCTTCCAAGAGAAAGAAAAGGCCGAGCAATTGTATATTATTGGATTTTTTTTCCTCCTATAAGTTTCTCAATAACTTGATAACTTGTTTTTTATAGTATGTCGTGCTTTTTAGCTTTCACTATTTTTTTTTGTTGGTAATGTTCTCTTCTTTTATCTAAAAGAAATGTTCTGGTTGTTAATGTACTTGTGATATTTCTTACAGTTATGATACAAAACATGAAGAAAATAATTTCCTGAATCAGAAAATCAGGTTACCATTAAAGCATTTTTCTTTTGAGTAAGTCAATGACATTCATATTATTATGATCAACTACTAGTTGTATGATGATATTTGATACTATCATTTTTGATTTCCTTTATGCATCCTTATTATTGGTTTCGTTGCATCATGTCATGCTCTTATGTTATTTCTTATTTTTTGTTTGTCTTCTATGTTGTAGTGATTTATGCGTATTTATAAAATAACACAAGTGTAATGACTGATTCTGTTGTGACGAGGTGATACTTTATTGGGTCCTTCTAATCAATGAAGAAAATTCTCACATATCTAATTATCTTCCCACTCTGAAACATTCTATTGAACCCTGTTTTAAGCTAGACGAGTTTGAATTAGTCCTAAAATTCTCTTCAATGTTTGATTCCCTGTCTTAAGCATTCAAATGTCCATCTTTGGTCCTATCACATCAATGGGTTCTTCACCTTTTTTTGTTTTTGTTTTTGTTTTTGTTTTTGTTTCTGATGTTAATTTTTTTATATATGGAATTTAAGTGCCATTTCAGCAGCCCTCCTGTTTAACCTGAAAGGGACATGTATGCCAGATTGTAAGCGGATGTGACTTTTAATTAAGACAAAATTGTCTTTGATGAATAAATGTCATTTTAACGTGCTTGATCGACATGAAATGGATGTCAATTAAATCTGGCCTTGCAATAAAGGATGCGGTAGAGCTTAAATACTATCTTTGAGCCTTAACCCATTAGTATAATCTTTTGGCTTCAATTGTTACTGTTGAAAAAACTGTATAATTCACACTATACAAGGAATCAGTGTTTAAAAATGCGGTTTGAGGCGCCGAGTCGCCGCCTCTGGCTATCGGCGCGTCGAGGCGGCCGCCTTAGTCGGTAAATCCATAATTCCCGCGTCTTCCCGCGTGAGGCGGCCGCCTCACTGTCAACCCATTTTTTTTTTTTTGTTTTGAAATGTGACGAAATGATGATAAAATGATGGTGAGAGAAACAAGTTACTGAACTAAAAGATAATTATAGTAGATGAGATTCATAAAGCTGAGAGATAGAGTTGGTAAATTGAAAAAGAATCACAGTTGAGGATGCGCTGCTGAAATGAAAGAAGACGATGACAAGGATTAGGGTTTTAACATTTTATATCTTACTACATATTGATGGGCTGAGGCCCAAATTGAGTTATGTATAAGCCTTGAAT
>SKCR01039275.1:0-135660 GCA_019454045.1 Zanthoxylum bungeanum | reverse complement strand
GTGTTGGTTGGAGGGTTTTGGAGGGGAGGGGAGAGATTATTTTAAATTATATTTGTTTGGTTCAATTTTTTGAAGGGGATGTGAGTGGGAGGGGAGGGGAGGGGAGCAAAATCCCTCCTAAGCCAATTTTAGCTCCCCTCCAAAAGTGGGGGGTTTTGGAGAAAGTGATGAATTAAAATTTTAAATGCAATTACTAAATTATATCTACTTATATTGTTTTAATTTTATTTATAAAAAGTTATAAGGATAAAATAGTAAATTAATTTTAAAATATCTCACTCCCTTCTTGAACCAAACATATATCTAATTAAAAACTAGGGGAGGCAATTTGGGTCAGGATTCGTTTATTCGTTCGATTCGATTCGCTTTAAAGCGAATACGGGTTTGAAAAAATGGATTCGTTTAATAAATGGGTCAATTCGATTCGATTCGTTTATTAAACGAATCGAATACAAATTTAAGCTCATTGATTCGTTTATTCGTTTAGAATTCGTTTAATTATTTTTATTTACTAGTTCTTGTTAATTTTCAATTAAGATTCGATAAATTATAGCTAATTATCATAGAAAAAGTAATATTTTCGATATTTGGTAAGGTATTTTTAGTAAATATATTAATTACATATTTCATATGTATATTTTTTGAAGAATTAATGTAAATAAGTGTGATAAATTATTTTATTAAATAATATCATTGACTAAACGAATAAACTAAACGAATCGAATACGAATCCATCACATTTTAATTCTATTCATTTAGGATTCGATACAAATTCGATTCGTTAATTCGTTTTATCACCCATATTAAAAACTCTCCCCTCCGTTGAACCAACAGACCCTAAAAAGAAATTTTTTTTTATTTAAAAGTAAAAGTGTTTTGAGTTTAAGTGAAACCTGAAGTGGAAGGGCGTCCATGTCAGCTCTAAGACCGAACCACGGTTCAATCCCCGACCCAACTGAAGCCACGATCCCGGTCTTAGCAATCGGCCACGTGTACTCAATCCCAAGTGAGTCAAGCTCCGATCTTACGAGTTGACTCGTCTCGTACTCCTCAAAACCCAACTCCGGATTCTCGTGTATTCTCCTCCTAATCCTCTTCATCCACTCGAAGAACTCAGGCTCCCTCGCTGAGTCCAACAGCTCCCGAGTCAACGAACTCAGCCCCTCTGAGTCTGAGCGAGTCTCCTTCATAATCCATGTAGCGTGGCATGTAAATATCGTTGATATGATAATCAAAAGACAGAGACGAGCCATTACCATTAGAGATATTTTTGTAAAATTTGGGTGTAAAAAATAGCATCAGTTACTTTCTGTTTGTAGATTAAAAAATTATTTCTGATGAACAAGGCAACTTTTGTTTAGTCCCTAATTGCGCAGTGTTTCACTTTTTTTTGTTAATTAATAACAACTGTGGATTCTATTTTCAGATGGGCCTGATCCAGCGGAAAGCCCAATGGCATACCAATTTTCTTTAATATGGGTCGACCCAACTTTGAGTAAAGGAAAAAGTAAACCAGAACATCAATGGAGTTTTTTTTTTTTTTTTTTGTATACCCGTCAAAAAATATCCAATGTCTGGAATTTGATGTATCGCTATGTTATTGATCCAAAATTATGCATCCGTAATGAATATTGGGTAGAAATGAATATTAATATTAGATATTTGTTATCCGTCCAATAATTAATGGAATAAAAACCCACAACAAAAACTAAGGGCTAGCAAAAAAACTAAAATCGAAATGATGTATAGTGAGTCATTTCCCTTGTATGATTTATACTGATACATTATAAATATTTAAAAAAAAAATTGATAATAGATATTGTGAATCAAAATAAATTTCAACTTAAATTTTCGACTTAAATATTAATGTCAAAATTCATTTATTTAAGTCGCCTGATAGTAGATATTGTAAATCAAAATAACATTTCAGCATGAACAATTTTAAATGTCTATATAACAAAAATGAAGTGATACTTGTAGCAATTATCTTAATGAATGCGTAATAAAAAGGAATTTGGAATCAGTGATGAACTGTGCAAAACTTTTCATAATCATCGTTTATTACGTGTATTTTAATATTAATATACAGTTAAGATTCAA
The DNA here is from genome assembly GCA_019454045.1 of Zanthoxylum bungeanum. Classification (NCBI taxonomy): domain Eukaryota; kingdom Viridiplantae; phylum Streptophyta; class Magnoliopsida; order Sapindales; family Rutaceae; genus Zanthoxylum; species Zanthoxylum bungeanum. The sequence continues at coordinate 133,560 of SKCR01039275.1, read as the reverse complement.
TTAACATTCAATTCTATTTAAATTATTACTTAATAACTACCATCGAATGGAAAGATCAAATTTATAATAAACAATTAAAGATCATTTTCTTTTTCTTATAATTGATTGCCGAGAAGGCACCTCAATAATTTAGCCATTGCTTATAATAAAGAGAAGGGTATTGGTTTTCTAAATTGATAAACTATCTGCTCTCTTTCTCTGTGCAAATGGCTAGCTCTGGCTCAGCTGTTAACTCTGCAATCACAAGAAGGTAATTTAATTTTTGCTTTGATTTTCACTGTATATATCGATTGATCCAAATCTACGCAGCTTAATTATGATGCTTATGACACATTTTTATTTTATTACTATAAACATAAATGTTTTATACATTGACCAGCATCTTTCTAATGTTATAAGTCTGATTTTAAAGGTAAAATAAATTTTTTTTTTTTGAAAAAAAAATTGAAATTAAACTAATTCTTTTTTTAACCATAGGGATGTTCTCTCTCTCTGTCTCTCTCACACTTTTTTTTTTTTTTAATTGTGAAACTTAGGAATGATTAATTTACCAAAATAATATGGTGTTTTTGATAATTTCAAATCATTTATATATATATAAACTATGTGTACGGGCCAAATTTGGTCCAAGGGTAATTTAGACCTTTTGCTTCGGGCCCAATGATGAGTGCACCCAAGACTCCCCAACATAAAGATCCAGACCCGGATTGCCACCTCAAAGGGTCAGGTCTCATAAAGTCGGAATGGGCCCAAAGATGTTTATAAAGCCTATATCCAATGAACACCAGCACCATCACCCAACCCATAACTGAAGGACCTTCAATACGCCAGTCTCCGTAACGCCCAAGCTCATAGACTCAAACCAGCCGTTCCAACCTACAACGGCTAAGAGCAGTAAATACCTCTCATGAAGTCGCAACCGTTACAAGTGATCAAGTGTGATTAAGGACATGCCCCCATGGGGGTATATAAGACATGAGGCTCCATGAGGAAGAGGACGGAACTTCTATCTCACCAACATGGAACTTCTAGTTCTCCTACTCACAGCTTTGGGACATCTTCAAGCCCACCACTCCTCCTACCTACCGCCCTCACGGCATCATACGGAGTTCAAGGTAGCATCTAACCTTGACCTCACATCTACTACATCATTTGTTCATTTACAGACTTGGGCGTCGGAGTGCCTACGGCATCTACCAAACCGGTGGGTAGACCTTCTCCGTTCACCCTACCTTCTTTGTTTTGCAGGATCGCCAGTGCCCCATCCTCCCGAAATCTCAATTGTAGGCCTCGGGCGAAAACCAGCGTCTACAATTTGGCGCCCCTACTCTCTAAGTCAAGGAGTCCTTGGCTTGGAGAGTATTTGATGCGCGTGTCGAGCCATTCGATGAAGGTGTACCTGTGCGTCGATGCTACCTATTGATTGAACCAAACGAATGTCAAGTTATGAACTTGAATCTACATGATCCATCATGGATGTGTCCAGTCAAATGAGCTAGATAAAGGTCAATATCATGAACTTGACTCTATAAGAGCCATTAGGGAAGTACCCAGTCGTCCGAGCCAGATGATAGTTGGGATAATGAACTCGACTTTACTAGAGCCATTGGGGAAGTACCCAATCGATTAGACCAGATGAAGGTCAGAATATTAGTCGTACGACATGTGCATTCCATATCTACAAGTTGACTCGAAATAAGTCTATGGGGAATGTCCCCAGTCGACTGGACCTGATGAGGCCAGGAAGATAATAGTCATACAACATGTGTAATCCATGTCAACAACTTGACTCGGCATGAGTCTATGGGGAATGTCCCCGGTCGACTGGACTTGATGAGTCCAGGAAGATATAAGTCATAGGGCATGTTAAATCCATGTCTATAACTTGACTCGACATGAGTCAATGGGGGATGTCCCTGGTCGACTGGGCTTGATGAGGCCAGGAAGATAATAGTCATACGACATGTGTAATCAACTTGACTCGGCATGAGTCTATGGGGGATGTCCCCGGTCGACTGGACTTGATGAGTCCAGGAAGATATAAGTCATACGACATGTTAATTGTCGGTGATTTTCGCTCGAGGCCTACAATTGAGATTTCGGGAGGATGGGGCACTGGCGATCCTGCAAAACAAAGAAGGTAGGGTGAACGGAGAAGGTTTACCCACCGGTTTGGTGGATGCCGTAGGCACTCCGACGCCCAAGTCAGTAAATGAACAAAGGATGTAGTAGATGGGAGGTCAAGGTTAGATGATACCTTGAACTCCGTAGGATGACGTGAGGGCGGTAGGTAGGAGGAGTGGTGGGCTTGAAGATTTCCCAAAGCTGTGAGTAAGAGAACTAGAAGTTCCATGTCGGTGAGATAGAAGTTCCGTCATCTTCCTCATGGAGCCTCATTTCTTATATACCCCCTGGGGGCATGTCCTTAATCACACTTGATTACTCGTAACGGTCGCGACTTCATGAGAGGTATTTACTGCTCTTAGCCGTTGTAGGTTGGAACGGCTGGTTTGAGTCTATGAGCTTGGGCGTTACGGAGACTGGCGTATTGAAGGTCCTTCAGTTATGGGTTGGGTGATGGTGCTGGTGTTCATTGGATATAGGCTTTATAAACATCTTTGGGCCCATTCCGACTTTATGAGACCTGACCCTTTGAGGTGGCAATCCGAGTCTGGATCTTTATGTTGGAGAGTCTTGGGTGCACTCATCATTGGGCCCGAAGCAAAAGGTCTAAATTACCATTGGACCAAATTTTGCCCGTACACTATGTATATACACTTAGCGGTGAATTGATGCCCTCAATATGTCCTCAATATGTAACTCATTTTAAATCACTTTCCATATAAGAGTAGATATTTGTCCTCGAATATTAGTCATGAGTAGATATATCTCCAGTATGTGTAAACTATGATCTCGCCACTGGTAGCCGCAGAATTCGAAGCTATGCTCGATAGTCGGTAAACTTCCCGATTATGTTACAAGTACATATATAAGAGTAAGAGTAGAGCATTGAATTTTACCCACAAGTTAAGTTTCATTCTTGAGATAATGAGATCATTGAAGTTTCCACTAAGAAGAATTTTCATTATTGACATTGAATTAAATTGTGTAGGCTAGAGGGCAAGGTTGCCTTCATTACATGAGGAGTTAGTGGAATTGGTGCTAGCACTGCTAAAATATTTGCCCAGCAAGGAGCCAAAGTTGTGATTGCATATATTCAGGATGAATTAGGCCATTCAGTTGTCGAAAACATAGTCACATCAAGCTCATCATATGTCCATTGCAATGTCACAGACGAATCCCACATCAAAAATGCCATTGATCAAACCATTGCAGCTCATGGAAAGCTAGACATAATGTTCAACAACGCGGGCATAATGTGCCATTAATTTTAATTTTAATCCATAAAAATGCCATTGATCAAACTAGTGCTGATTTATTCATAAAATAATTTTAATTTATCCTCGTTAAAATAAAAAAGATCAATTTTTTTTTTGGGTGAAAATCAATTTTGAAGCTTACACCTTAGACTTTCTCTTGGGCAATCTATGAATTGGAAAGCCTCAACTCACCCGTTGAGCCTCAAATGTTTCATTTCTGTAAAGAAAAGTGTTCTAGAACGCGTCGTTTGCCCCGACCTATCAAGCGCGATAACAGCGATTCTGTAGCTTCAACCCTTGCCTACGAAAAGATATATCCAGTTGAGGACTAACCGGAAACAAGACTCCTGCTCGTACTAAGATTCAAACTAAGATTCAAGGAAAAGCTCTAAAGGGCTCACGGGGGATGTGTCAAAGCCGAAAGGAAGATGGCGGAAGCAGCAAGTCGTAAACAAGAACAGCAGAGGCTGAACAAGTCACTTCTTTCTGTTGCCGCTATTCTCTGTTTTGAAGCAAAGAGATAACGTGTTTTTTCCTCTTTGGTCGAGTGAGCTATCGCTTCCTCTGACTTTCTCTCTCATTCGCGGAGCGAAGAAAGCGGGCTTTGCCCCAGCTACCGCTATCCTTGGGAAACCACAAGAGCTACCGAAGGAAAGGGATGCAGTCTCTCCCTTGGCCTTTGGAGAGGAGAAGGCAGAGAAGAAGACGTCCTTCGCGCAAGTTATTTTTCTTTTGCCCGCTATTCACTTGCTCTGGTATTTGAGACTTCGTCTCCCCTTGATGCTTCCGCTGCTGCGCTTTTCCTTCAACTGCATACCCACTTAGAGGTTTAAGTCCTCTAAAGTATAAAATGAAAGCTTATACAGGGCCTATACAGGAAGAGTTCAATGATCGGATTCTTTTGTCGGACCGGATTGTACACCTTTGTGTCTGGCTATGTATATGGATGTGCATAAAGAAGGGACGGGACATCTCTCTCCTTTTTCTTGGGGGGGAAAGAGAGAGGGGCAGCGGCACCTCACGAACTTCTTACTCCTATAGGCGCGAGTGTTTGGATGCACGTGTTTTGTTCATATTCCTGCGCAATTAAGAGAAGAATTGTCCTTTGACCTGGCGAGTCGGACTGGGTATGAAGTTCTGTTCTGGATAAAGGCAGCGACAACGATTGATATAGGATTAATAACTGAGTTGAGTTTGCATTGGCTAGATTCAACTTTATAAAAAGATCATGAAAGACTTCTGCTGAGATAAGTGAAGACCAACTTCAGTCCGATGGGCGTGAATACCAAGAAAATCTTTCCTAAGTCCTTCATGGCATTAGCGAGATTCATCAATAAGAAGTCCATTGGGCTCAAGCTCTCTATCTGCCGAGTTGCTGATCTGTGCCTGGCCATCTCTCTCGAAAATTACCTTTCTCTAAGCCTCGTCCCAAGCTAGACTCAGCCCATATCTTTTGTCTTGTCATTCTGATACAATATGAAAGGAGCTCCCCATCCCCAAATTTGTTGCTACTATCAACCATCTCCCCTCTGCCGATCTTATTAGGTTAGTCTTCTTTATTGAATCAATGTTTTAATTATTTTAGTACTTTTACGTATGAATCCGTAAACTAGCTAGTTTGAGATCTTTTTTGCCAAGGTTTTAGAGTAGAGCCATATACACCAAAGCATATTTTATTTGACTAATTGAATTAGATCATTGCAATATTTCATTATATTTGATAAATTTATAAAAATAACCACTTAACTACAATCTCAACTCACTATCCATGTTGGAAATTAATTATTGTTAATTATTTGGTATTGTTAAATAACAACAATTAATAATAATTTCATGTTGGAAATTATTAAGTTAATTATTTGGTGTTGTTAAATAACAACAATTAGTAATGATATCATTATTAAGTAAACAACAAGAGTTGTTAATCAAATAATTAAGTAATAACAAGAGTTGTTAATTAACAACAATTAGTGAAATGTTAAGTGGTGAACATATGGTACACCCATGATGTTAACATTTTTGTAAGGGTTAGAAAATGTCATTATGCATTCTAATAATGTGATTAATAGTAATCAATGCATGAGATTACATAGTGACTTGTTTTCCCTCCTATAAATAAGATCATTTGCTTATTGAGTTAATCAATCAATTAAGTTTGATTAAGAGGTCTCTACAAGATTAAAAGGTATGCAATTGTGTTGTGGTTAATATAGATTTATTTCAATTAGCATGTAAATAAATTTAGGGCTAGTAATACATGTATGATTAGATCATAAGAGGACAAACATGTAAATATATTAGGGATTATGTTTCATAACAATCCATGTAAAAGTATCTCAGTTTTATATAATCTTCTGCACATATGTATGTATAGTAATGTATATTTAAAATTTAATTACTTGTAAATTTTTATTTAATAATTATGCATCATAATTATAAAAAAAACTCACCATAAAATTTCACTCAACGCTAAAGCCATATCCTAATTCACATGATTTTTTTTCCTAAATTATCCAAAATAATGAACGCTTATTTCAAAATTAGATTAAAAGTAACTCAATTAATAAAAAATTATTATATAAATTAAAGCTTGTATATAGTTTTTTTCTTTAAATTATAAGGCTTAAATCTTACATTTCTAATATATTAAAGCACGTACGCCCTATATATAAGAAATGTCAGTGTTCTAAAATCGGACCAGTGATCAATTTAGTGATTTAAAAATTTAATGGGTGTTGGTTTTACAAAACAATTAAAAACTAATCCACTTCACTGATTTTGATCAATTTTTATCGATTTTAGTATTTAACCGGACCGTACTCACAATCGACGCTTTATTTGGCCAGTTCAATTTATTTGGCCAGCAGGTTCGATTTTCAAAATACATATAAAGATCCATAGCTCAAAATTAGAGGGAAAAAATTATCTTTAATTTTTTTTTTCTAATGGTCTACGTGTCATTGGAGGACGCTTCAGTACTGGAATACCCATATCCCCAAAAACCCTAACCCTCAAACGCAACACAAGCATACGCAGACACATAGCTTTGTCATTCTCGATCTCATAATTGTGTCGCGTTCGTACAAAGACAGTGAAGAAATCTTCACGCTAAGTGATCGAGCGCTACTACTCACGCATGACCCTCGATTTCCACATGAACAAGAAGATCCTCGAGGAAGTAGCCATCATTCCATCAAAATGATTGCGTAACAAGCTCGTCGGCTTCTCGACCCACTTGATAAAACGGATCCAGAAGGGTCCGATTCGCGACTTCTATTTGAAGCTTCAAGAGGAGGAGCGCGAACGCCGTATGGACTTCGTCCCAGACGAGAGTGTCATCAAGGCTGGTCAAATTATAGAAAAATTCTATAATATATATAGTAAAAATGTATGAGAGACATGTCCATTAAGAATAGTCTTATGGATCCAGAAGGGTCCGATTCGCGACATATATTTGAAGCTTCAAGAGGAGGAGCGCGAACGCCGTATGGACTTAGTCCTATACGAGAGTGTCATCAAGGCTGGTCAAATTATAGAAAAATTCTCGAATATATATAGTAAAAATGTATGGAGACATGTCCATGGTCTTATGGAAAAGACACAAAAATAAAGGGATATATCCTTTAAAATGAATGTATGTATCTCTGGGCTTCAAATGATATTAGGAATGGATATAACTCTTAGGAGAGTTACACTTAAAACTAAAGGGTGCCCACAAGGCACCATTTCATTACTATAAAAATGGGACATTGTGTTCATTTTTAATAATCTAAAAATTCATTCATTCTAAAGAGTCTGAAATGTAGAGAGAGTTTTCACAATTCTTCCTTAAGTTCAAATTCTTGAAGAAATGAGTGTCCCTTCCACAAGAACACCCAAATAATCGTGGGAAAATGTTAGCCACAAGAAATATGTAGAGCATCAAGGGAGACCTGATAAGTTCTTAGGCAACTCGATTTGGTTCTAATTTCAATATTCTTCAACCATTTCAGGTTTTTCTAAGTCTCATTATTTATGTTCTATTGCTTGTAAGTAGTGAAAATTTATTTGAATGATGTATGTTAAAATTGATTAATAACACATTAGAAATAACTAACTTAAGAACTTATTAAATTACATGTGTTGTTAAATTTGTTTTTGCATGTTTTAGTGTTCTTCTTCCCAGAAAATGTACTTCGTACATGGAAATTACGTAAGGGTTTTCAAACACCCTATGAACGTATAGGCAAAAAATCCTATATTTTGCAGTTTCGTTTGAACGTGTATTCAAACGCCACTCGAACATCAGTCATCTGGAAAGGTTCGTTCGAACGCATCTTCAAACGCAACTCGAACGTAAGTCATCTGGAAAGTTTCGTTCAAAAGCGTTTCGAAATGCTGCACGAACGTGAACTCACTGGAAAGCTTCGTTCGAACAGCTGAACGAACGTGACACTAACGCAAGCCAATCTTGGAATTTTTTGATTTAAAATAATAATATAGACTTATATCAATCTATATTATCTTGATAATTTTCATATGATATACATGTTATAGCTATGTAATTTGGTATTATAGAATATATATATATATATATAATATATATATATATATATATATATATATAATATATATATATATATATTAACTTAGTAAAATCATTATAAACTTGGTACTATTGGTTTAAGTTAATATTAGGAAATTCAATTATTACAAACATATACCTAGTCTATAATGTGATAAAGTTGAAAATTACTTGTTTGTTACATACTTGGTTGAAAGTTAAAAGTGTAATTATACACAAGCAATTCCATCCAAGCTTGTTTGAGTTTATATAAATAGTTACACACATATATTCGAAAATTATTGTACTTGTGAATTGAAGTATAACACTAAGATTGAACGCCTAATATATTCTATTGAGAAAGTGATTAAGGAAATTCTGTCAAAAAGACGATAAAAGCCTAAGTGGGTAAGGAATTAAGTGGTTACACCGGACCCCTCGTCCTTTGGGAATCTTCCTTTATTCACATATCATAAAAAACCTTAGTCATAAATTTAAGGACTTGTGTTATTTGGTATTGTTGGCCAAGATAACAACAAGTGGACTCTTAGTGTAACACATAAACAAGATCATACAGTTGATCATTGAGTGATTTGTCTTTTATAGACTTATTGATTACTGTTTCATTTCTAGTTACACATGGCTAATGGAAATATCACAGTACCAGTCGCTCATAGAGAGAAACCATATAAGTTTGGTGGAGCAAACTTCAAACAATAGCATAGCAAAATGTTGTTCTACCTGAAAACACTGCAGTTCGCTAAATATCTCAAAGAAGATCCTCCGGGTCCTGTGGAGGGAGAAATGGAAACAGCCAAACAACTGCGAGTTGAGACATGGTCGTCAGACAACTTCTTGTGCAAGAACTACCTCTTGGGAATGCAATTTTATAAACGGAAAATTTATAAAATAAAAAATTTAATCTAATTCTCACAATAAATTGTTTTATAAATTATTATTATTATTATTATTATTATTATTATTATTATTTTATTATTATTATTATTATTATTATTATTATCATTGACAATTGGGATATTTTGTACAATTATAATAACAACTGTTCTGAATTTCAACTAATTTTTTGAATCGAGATGACAAATCGTTTGGTATCTCAATCTAAATAGTGCTAATTCTCAAATTTCAATTGAGATTCGAGATTTTTAGGTTAAAATTCAAGATTCGAGACGATTTTTTCGTTTCGAATCCTAACCTGATTTTTTATTCATAAATATTTTTAGGATTTTTATTGAAGATGGTCTAAGTCCTTATACTATCTCCAACAAGTAGAAGTGGCAACGGGGTCAGACCGGGCCTGAGCCCAACGGGGCTCGGCTTGGGCCGAGCTTTTTAAAGGATGAATATTTTTAAATAAAAGAATAACTAAATTTTTAATACTTAAAAATGAAAAAATACGAATTTCAATGTTTTTAGTATTTTTGTGTTTGGATCTTAAAAATTTAGTTATAAATATATGTATTTTGAATTAAAATTAATTTACATAATCAAAAAAAATATTTTTTATTAGTAAAAACCAAGCTCGGGCCATATTTCGGGTTGCTAGGCTTGGCTTTTATGACACCCATATCAACCAAACTCCCTACATGGGTCCTTACATTTATTAGAAAATAACATCACTTTTAATTTACGGAGTCATGTAGGAGAATTTTTTCCAACAATCCTTGAACGTATCTCATATTTAATATAAAATATTATATATTTTATTACAAATGTATTTTAAATTTATTTCAACAAATGGAATGATAATCTTAAAAAATATATAAATAATATTTAATTATAAGTTGTTAGTCTCGATTTGCGTGTAAGATATTTTTTCTATCTAAATATAGAGAATATGATTACCGAAAGTTGATGTAAGATAAATATATGATATATTATTTGGAGAGAAAAAAAAACATATTTGATATTTCTCTCCTTATATTTAAGATATGATATAAATTTTTAGGTTTCTTAAAGATGTTAACAGGTTACCCGTTACCTGATAAAAAATAGTAGGGGTGAACACAATTTCGGGTCAAACCGTGAACCGCACCGAAACGAACTGCGCGATTTGAAAAAATATTAAAAATGATTTTGAACCGCACCGAATCGAACTGTAAATTTCGGGTCGGTGTGCGGTTTTGACCCATGTCAAACCGCGAACCGCCCAAACCGCAAATTTTGACTCGAACCGCGACCCGAACCGCCTAAACCGCCGACCCGCGTTCAAATTAAATATTATTTTATAATTTTCTTCTTCTTTAACTATGAAAATTAAGATATTTAATGATCATATAACAATATGTAATGAATAAATGAAAATTATGTAATTTTTTCTTCAATTATAATGTGAAAACACACAAAATTTTCTTAAAAAATTTATAATCCAAACCGCCGACCCGAACCGCCCAAACCGCTAAACCGCCAACCAGAACTGCCGCGGTTTTCCTTATCAAATTTGCGGTTTCTTTTCTAATTTTCCAAACCGCCAACCCGCGCGGTTTGAAGTAAAAAATAAAAAAACCGCCCCGAACTGCACCGCGAACACCCCTAAAAAATAGAGACTTATTTGGTAAAATGGGCATACAACGTCCTTATTTCAGAAATGTAAAATTCAGGGACCGAGTTGTTAGTAGTGCAGTTCCAATTTATTCCCAAATGGAACTCATCAATCCGCATCATTTCAATTTCACCTCTTTTGTCTCGTCTTTGCGTTCATCTCTTTTCCTCAAAATATTCTCTTCAGTCTTCACTTCCTCCGACCCCTTTCTCTCTCCTCTCTCTATCCCAGATCTCAGCTAATCCACCATCAAAATCGCAACCATGACGCTTGGCTCAGGAGAATCCAGTGTCGTGGGTCTGTTCTTTTTTTCCTTTTTCCTTCTCTGATCTTGTCTTTTTTCGTCAATCTGTTCATACCCTTTGATTGATTATATCATTTTGTTGCGTTAGTTGTATCGGGTTTTGTTCTTTTTTGTCTAATTCACAGATGGGTCGTGATTCTAATTTTGTATCTGTTTTTTGGGGCTTTGTGTTGTTTCATGAAAATTTGTTTTGTATATATGAATCTAGGTTGCTTGGTTTGATTGTTAGTTAGAATTAATTCGTAATTATTGTGCTTTTGAATATTATATATCGATAAGGGCTTCTTGTTTCGTTTCCTGAATTAAACTTTTAATTAGATGAAAAAAAATCATTTATATAAACTTTGGTTATTTCAATGTTGGAGTGATGATTTCAATTTTTGGTAACTAGTTACAATGAAATCTTGTATGTGATGCTTAATGAAATTTGGAAATTATGGTCCTGGCATGTGCTGATTAGGTTGCTACTTATTGTTCATCTACATTCATTATATATATAATGCCGTGTATTTAGATTTCAAATTCCTTCTTTGGGAGCAAAGGGTTCTCACTAATTTGATATCTTTGAGCTTCGAAATGAAACTTTATGTTGACTTGTAACCTGTTCCTATTGACTTTGGAAGACTTTACCCATACTTATGTAGGTGGTCGGCCAATACATGCCCATATAAGATGGGCCCTTCTAGCCATCATGTGGGAAGATCATGTAACTTGTAGATGATCTTAATATTCGTTTGAATGTGTTTGAAGTTTTCATATATCCTGCTTATTTAGATTTTGGACTTAATTCTTTGGGAGCAAACAGTTTTTCGCTAGCTTGATATATTGTAGTTCAATAATGAAGCATGATGGCGACTTGTTCCTTTGACTTTGGGTGACTTTACACATACTTCTGAGTAATACATGCCTATAAAAGATGGGCCTATTAGCCACCATATGAAAATAACATGTAATTTATACATGCACTTAATATGACTGTGTTTATTTGATTTCGGATAATTCACTTTCTGAGTCTCTTCGTTTGAAGCGTTCTCCTGTATGTCATGTTTTGTAGGTCTATTGCATCTTTCTGTTGAATACCTCTTTTTCACCTTTACACTGCAAGCTGTAGTTGTAGTGGGTGACGTCTTCTTGTACTGTAGATGTCATAATATTTGCAGTTGGGTGATTAAATCCTCAAGTGCTTAGTTGGAAATTTTTGTGAAAGATAATCAGGTGGTCACGATGTTTGATTAGTATTAATGAGATTTTATGTAAACTTGCAGCGGTTTCATCCAAATTTGAGCTATGTTGATTATATTGGTGTTACTAAGTATTAGACTTTTTTGTGCAGTTCCTCGGAACTTCAGATTGTTAGAGGAACTTGAATGCGGGGAAAAAGGTATTGGAGATGGCACTGTCAGCTATGGAATGGATGATGGAGATGACATTTACATGCGCTCTTGGACTGGCACCATTATCGGTCCTCACAATGTAATTATATCTTCACTTTTTTGATAAATGATCTCTGTTTTGAAATTGTTCCATGATCCACCAGATGAAACATTACATCAGTGACCACACTTTTGACTTTACACAACAGGTCTTGTACCTTGATGTCTAGTGCATGATCTCCTGGCCTTCACTTGAAAGGGAAAGGAATGTAGTTTGTTTATTAACTTAGAAGGCCTCAATATTTGGTTTTTTGGGATTGCAAAGGATGGAGAGTCACAATCGAAGAGTTCCATATTACTCTTTCTCATTGCAACACCCAATGTTATATTCAGCCACCTTTATCCTTGTTAACGGAGGATTGGCATTTGTCATGTGATATACCATGAATGAAGAAAGAAAAATTTCTCATGGGCAGATATTGAAAAGTCTGTTCTTATGCTGTCTATACATAAAATAAAGTTTGGTCAGTGTCTTGGAAACATTGTAAATAAAATTTTTGATGTTGGAATTTCTGCATTTGTCTATGGAGATTTTCTAGAAGCTTAAACCTATGTCACAAAGAGATAGTATTGCTGCTTTTGTATTTTGTTTTTGATATTTTACCTGGTTGGATAGATTGCATGGTTAATTACTTCTGTTTTTCGTTTATTTTGGGTTCCAGACTGTACATGAAGGTCGGATTTATCAATTGAAGCTGTTTTGTGATAAAGATTACCCAGAAAAGCCACCAAGTGTTCGTTTTCATTCACGAATCAACATTACTTGTGTTAACCATGAAACTGGAGTGGTATAATTATTTTTATTTTCTCTTGATGGGATTTTGTTAGCTTCTGGATGTAAGATGAATTTGATGGCATGCGATTGCTGCAGGTGGAACCTAAAAAGTTCGGAGTTCTTGCAAATTGGCAGCGAGAGTACACCATGGAGGATATACTCACACAGTTGAAAAAGGAGATGGCAGCCCCACACAACCGGAAGCTGGTTCAACCTCCCGAGGGTACCTACTTTTAGCTTCTAAGATCATATAAATAGTTATCTATAATGGACATTTTGCATATTGTATGCAATCTGCAATATATAGATTGTAACGCGCTGTTAGATTCTGTTGATGTTAAGAACATTGAGAGGAATGCCCAAAAGGGCCCCCCTTGATTACTTCTCCATGGCTTCATCATCCTTTTTTTTTAATCCAACTTTATTGAAAGGATACTGTTTGATTAATGGGATTTTGTGTGTCAAATATTAAGGGTCCGTTTAATGTAGTTTTTCTAATCAAGTTCAAGTAGAGTTTTTGATTTAAAAAAAATTAATTATTTGGTTGTGAAGGAAAGTTTTTATTAAAAATTGTAAAATTATTTCATTGGATAAGTTTTTTAAAGTCTATGTTATGGAATAAATGAAATAATATTTCTAAATCAAATAATGATATAATAGACAATTTAATTCTTTAAAAACGTTTTTGAAGTTCAACTTCTTTGGGCTTTTGCTAGTAAAGATAAAATAACTTTTTTAATTCTCAAAAGTTCTACTTAAAATGTAACCAAATATCAATAAAATTTTTGAAAAGAGCTTTTGGAATTGAAAAAGTTATTTTATCCTTACTAGAAGTCATATCAAATACACACTAAAAATAGCATCTTTTAAATAATATTTAAGATCTAATTGTAACATTGGATGCTAGCCTTATTTTTTAGTCTCATTGTGAGAGTAGTATCAAAGATAAATATATATCCAACATTTGCATATTTACACACTTCCAAAATAATTATTATTATTATTATTATTATTAAAAAAAACAATTAGCAATTCGCATCGAATCCTCAATCATTTTAACTAACACGTGAGGCTGTAAATGAATAGAGCCATTAATAACAGATCGAATTTAACTCATATTTGGCTTGGTTCAAGATCAATTCGTTTAATAAATGAGTTACTTGAATTCGAAAATAATAGCTCGATTATTAAACGAGATTGATTCAACTTATTTTTTTACTCTCGAATACTATTGGAAATAGACTCGACTTGAATCGTATAGATATAATTCTTCTATATATATATATATTAGTTTTTGCCCGTGCCTACGACATGGTGTTACAGTATTTGGCCCGTGCATACGGCATGATGTTACAGAATTAAATGATTTTATTTTTTAATTAAATGATGCCCGTGCCTACGACACAGCACGATGTTACAGAATTAAATGATTTTATTTAACTTTCTATTTTTTAATTTGAAAATTTGAAAATTTTGACCATTTTCATCAATCAATTCACTCTCTTTCCTCCAATTACCAATGAAATGATCTGAGCCGTTAATTAAACCACGTAAAGAGAGCCGTTGGATGCACTCTCTTTCCTCCAACACCATTCTCCTTTATTATATAGATATATATAGAGAGAGAGAAAGAGAGAGAGAGAGATGAGTCACCAACATCTGAATTTTGTAAGGAGATTAATTAAAATTTGATGAAGTAAATAAAAAATAAAAAATAAAAACTATATATATGTGTGTCTGTCTATATATATATATATATTAACAGAGATATTAATTGAATTCGAGTCGAGCTTTGATTCCAATATTTTCTTAACTAGTCAAGTTTAAATAACAAATGCAAAACTCGATTCGAGCTCGAACTCACATAAATACTTATCAAATCGAGTCGAGTCGGGCACTACTTGGTCAATTACATCCCTACCTATAACACAAATTTTTTTTTTTGAAATCGTTGGAAATCCTGCCGACAAATCACCTCTTCCGGGCTTAAACGGAGCATGTAAAATTACCGGCTATTCCAACTCTTACAACGCACTCCATGGATTTGAACCCAGGATCTGGAAGTCAAATCATGAGCCCTGCAACACCAAGCAACATCTCTTGGGGACCGTGCAACACAAACTATTATTAGTTATTTAACTTTTTTTTTTCCTCCGAGTCTATTTGCAACTTGCACTTGCAACCAATCAACTTATAGATATAATCTAATTGTAACATAATTCCAACATATTTATGTGACTAGATTGAAATCCTAAATCTCTTATTTCCATTTAAGAGATTTTATTAACTAAACTAATTCACCTCCTTATTATGAGAGCGAAAAATATTATGGCATAAAAGCAATTTTCTTCAAAAATGGGAAGATTGACCAATTGAAAATATCACTATATCATTATTCATTTCAAAATCTGACTGGCAATTTTACACCTATGGGCTCGAGTATTCGAACTATTAAGAAACATTATAATTTCAGAGATGCTTTACTGAAACCTTCTACCAAAATGGGATTGTACACTGCACAAAGATAGGGACATGATAACCTATGTCACGACCCTCCTTAGAATGGGTCCAACCCTAGAAAGGGGTCCGTGAGTTACTTCAGCTCAAGTATTCTACATGTCATGCAATATAACTAAACTTGCAAAGAATGTAATGTTCCATAAAATTCAATTCAATAAACCACAAATAAATATTTACAACAAAAGTTTACGAAAAATATGAAAATTTCGTAAATCTCATATCTCAAAAGCCAAAAGAAATGTCTAGACTAACCTGACTGATGGTTGTGGTAAACGAGTCTAATCCTGGAACTGATACTACTACTGCTGCGCTGGCGAACCAACTGAGATGTTTGGGTAAATGCGGTGAGCTTAAAGAGCCCAGTAAGTAAAACACTCATACTCTCAACAAGTCCTCACTAATAAAATATGTGTGTGTGTGTGTGTATTTAAGAACAAAAATTATTATATAATGACTATCTCAGAGAAAATATACTAACAACAAAACACCTTAATCAAATAAGGTTTGCTAGCCGGATTCGGCATAATAATGGATTGAAACCATTGAGAAAGTATCAACATCTCACTTCCTTAGGTTTCCTACCATATAACCTCGTATAAATGTGCAAGAATGAGACTGAACCACACGCATCTACTAACTTCGCATAACCTCGCATCTTCGACCACTATTATACTAAATCCATAAGCATAACAATAATAATACACATCATCCAATACAACACACATCATAGCACTCCATCCATCAATCTCATCTCAAAATCACAAAGTACTCAAATACCTTGATTCATAATACAAACATACAATTATATCCAAAATTTGTATTCATAATTTATACTATAATGTTATCAATTACTCAATATAAATTCCAAACAAATATGTATAAATATTTATACTGTATTATATAAACTCATATATCAAACATCAACCAACAAATAATTATATTAAGAGAATTAGCGTACATTGTACTTACCTCAATTCACGTAAAAATTCTCTATATCTCTATGTCATCGCTAAAATTGAAAAAAAAAAATTATGATTAATTCCCTATATTTTACTAAAATTATGATTTTACCCATAATTTATAAAATTTTCAATTTAACCCCCAATACTCTCTACATTATCAATTCAGTCCTACAAATCTTAGTTATCACCTATTATTCACTAAAAATCAGAATTTACATTTTTGTGTCTCTAATCATGCCAAATTACAAATAAGTCCAAAAATTTTTAATCTTATATTTACACCCCTAAAGTGTAAAAATAATGTATCGAGCTCCAACGACTCCAAAACTCCACAATGAGGTGATCAATACATAGTACATGTCACTAGGATCGAAATGATGATGATGGTGACGGTTGATGCTCAGTGGTCACCGAAGAATGGTCAAACGACTTTAACTCTCATTTTTGACTCGTTTCACTATAATCGAATGCCCAATTTGGGCAACTGAAGTGTCCAACCTGTGTATCTCAATGAGTGGGAAGATTCTGCTCCAAGAGGTGTTATCCATGCATGGCAGCGCGTGGAGCAGTGACATGGTTGCGCTTGAAGCACGTCAGGTGGATTTAGGTCGTCGGATATGCGATGTTGTCTTTGTTTCGTTGAGAGGATTCTCCTAGAGTAGTCACTCGCTGGAAAAATGTGGTCTAACGACGTCGAACAACCCAATTCTCTCTCATGCCCACACTTTCTCTCTCCCACTTATATTTTCTCTCTCTATTGTTCGACTCTCTCTTTCTTACTGGTCACTGAAAGCATTCTATTCCTTTTTTTCTACTGATAAACCATACACTCACCCTCTCCATTTTATTTTCAAGATAAACACACCCAAAATCTAGAGTTGGTTTTGTTTTTTAATAGAGGTTACGGTGTTGTAGTTAGATTACGAGTGTGTGTGTCTCTGTTTGTTGATTTTTTTGGGGGGGGGGGGATAGAGGAAACGTATGTGAGTGTAGAGGATAAGAGAATCGGTTAAATTTATAAGGATAAGATATCACAATCTACCCACTTTACAAAAATTTCGTCTTTGAAATTTCTTAATCTTTGAACAGCTCTGGATATTTCTGTTTCATGTCTTGTTCCACTTCCCAGATTGCCTCTTGTATATTATGATTAGTCTACATGACCTTCACAAGAGGGATGCATCTTGATCTCAACTCTTGAACCTTTCGCTCTACAATCTACATGAGCTTTTCTTCGTAAGTTAAATTCTCGCTCAACTCTACCGGTTGGCTCTCCAGGATGTGTGTAAGATCTGGTACATACTTCTTCAGCACTGATACATGATATAAAATATGAATCCTTTCTAATTCCGTGATAATTCTAGACGATATGCCACTTTGCCTACTCTCTCTAAATCTTATAAGGACCAATATAGCGCGGTGCCAACTTTCCATTTCAACCAAATCTCAATACTCTCTTCCAATGAGAGACTTTCAATAAGACTTTATCCCTCACTTGGAACTCAAGGTCCTTCATTCTTTTGTCAGCATAACTCTTTTGTCGACTATGCACCTCTAATAATTTAGCTCGGATCAGTTTGATCCTCTCAGATGTCATATCTACCAAGTATGAACCATGAATATGTCTATCTCCAACCCTACCCCAACAAACAGGAGTCCTACACATCCTCCCATACAAGGCCTCAAACGGAGTCATACCGATGTTAGTCTGGAAGCTGTTGTTGTAATTAAACTCTATCAGATATAAATAATTATCCCATCATCTTATAAAAGTCAATACACATGATCTCAACAGATCTTCTAATGTCTGAATAGTCCACTCTGATTTCCAGTCAGTTTGAGGGTGGAATGTTGTGCTCGTAGTAACCTTTAACCCCATAGACTTCTAAAAACCCTGCCGAAAATGAGAAGTAATTCTAGTATTTCTATCTGATACAATCGACGTTGATACTCCATATAACTGTATAATCTGCTCCACATGTAGTTTTTTTAGCCTCTCTAGTCCTTATATAACTCGAATCGGTAGAAAATGGAAGATTTAAACAATCGATCCACTATCACCCAAATTACACCATAGCCTTTCAGTGTCCTCGGTAGCCCTACTATAAAATTCATCGTAATGTTTTTCCATGGACACTCAGGTATAGGTAGAGGCTGGAGTAATCCAGCTAGGTATTGATGTTATTCTATGACCTCTTGACAAACCAGATAAGATATTAAATTTGAAATCTTTCTCTTCATTCCCGACCACCAGTATGTTTTCTCCAAATTTCGATACATCTTGATGGTCCCAGGATGCATATTATACGGAGTATCATGAGATTCATTCAAGATCTTATGCTTAAGCAGTTCGATATGTGGTACCACAACTCTATCACCAAAAAATAATACATCATCTGAAATCAATCTGAATGTAGTAGTCTCACCCTTTGTAGCCTTTTACTTTCCATTTCCCACATTGCTTATCTTCGTTTTTTGTGATATTTGAGTCTATCAGCAGTGTAAGTCGAACTTTCATATAAGCAAGAAGCCATCCTTTATCAGATACCTCAAAGGTCAAACATAATATTGCCATCTCCTCAAACATTTGATGTCTGTAAGAGCCAAATTTGGTCTAAGGGTAAAATTGTCTTTCACCTTAAGCCCATTCGCATATTAAGCCCGAAACCAAGCCCAAAAGAATTTTGTATTTGATTACAATTAATAAAAACCCAACCACTCCACTTAACCTAATTCTAGCACTAAACCCAACCACTCCACTTAACCTAATTCTAGCACTAAACCCCACCACTCCACTTAACCTAATTCTCACACTCCAAGACCATAATCAGATAACCCAACATCATATCATGTTAATCTATAAATATGAAAAGAATACAGGAAGAAGGCATTCAAGTCTCATTTCTCTCACCCTAATACTCCATGCTCTCAATCCTTAATCCCCTCATATATTACACGGCTCTCACGGCCAAACAAAGGAAGTAGAGGTAATATTCAACCTTGCTTTCCCATTTTACAAACTTATTTCCTGCCACTGACTTGGGCGTCGGAGTGTACCCAGTATCCACCACACCGGTGGTAGCCTACTCTCGTCCACTCTACTTTGTTTTTTGCAGGATTGCTAGTGCCCAACTTACAAATTCTGATTGGGGACCCTTGGCGAATTCCGGAGTCCACAATTTGGCGCCCACCGTGGGGCCCTAGCAATAATTTGCAGACAAAGGCTTTCCACCCTACAAACACTCACTGCTTAGTCAATCATGACTTCAAGCAATGAACAAACACCTGATCCAGTGGCATCACAATTGGCCATACTACAAGACAGATTGAAAGCTTTGGAAGAAGAGAATTTTACCTTTCGTAGTTCCAACATAAACCTCCAAAAACAATTGGAACTTCTTTCATCACCCACTCAGCTTCCCAATACATCAGAACAACACAACAACCGGATCACTCCAGCTAATCTTCAAGGAGCATTTGACGAAACAACATATGACATTCCTTCAAATGGTGAGAACCAGAGGAACTTACCAATTTCACCAGTCAACCAAGCCCAGCAAATTGTCGTCACAATGAGAAAGGAATGAAAGAATTTAAAGAAGCTATTATGTCCAGTCTACCAGGGGTGAAACTCCCAATGAAGAAGAGTAGAGCTGGAACCATTTCAGATACCCCTTTCATTGAGACGATAACATCTGTTGAGCTACCACGGAAGTTCAGCCCACCAGACATGAAATTATACGATGGATCTACTGACCCAGACGACCATGTCATTCATTATAAATACAAAATGATGTCAACAGGCTTAGCTCCTCATCAATGGGAAGCTGGAATGTGCCGAGGATTTGGAGAAACTTTGGGCGGTCCAGCTCTTACATGGTTCATCAACCTACCATACAGATCCGTCAAATCTTATCAACAATTAGCAGACAAATTTGTGAACATTTCGCAAGCTCTTGCAAGCTTGAAAAAACCACTGATGATCTTAATGCAATCCTACAACGGAGGGGAGAATCATTGCGAAGCTACGTTGCTCGATTCAACAAAGAAAGAATAACAATCCCAGACCTTCATCAACCAACAGCTGTGGAGGCTTTCAGGAATGGATTACTTTGTGAAAGTGGACTCTACAAAAAGCTGACTAAGTTTCGATGCTACACGATGGACCAGGTCATGGCTCGAGCCCAAGTCGAAATCAGGTGGGAAGAAGATAAAAGGAATAAAAGGAAAGACATTTCCTCCAGCATACAAAACGAAAGAACAGCCCATTCTACCAACGACACAAAGAATTTCAAATATGATGCCAAAGCGTCATTCGGAGAAATGGAACCACCCAAGGAGAGAACATCAGCCCCAACAAAAAGGTTTTGATCGAAGACCTCCATCATACAGAGCTCGAGAAACAAATCCAATGGAAAAACCCAGACTCCCAGACTACAATTTTTCTATCTCCCAGGGAGAGTTAGTCTTGGTACTTAAAAAGATGGGAAATGAAGTAAAGTGGCCACCACGCAACAGAGAAAGTTTCAAAAATAAAGACACAAACAAATGGTGTGAGTTCCATCGAGACTACGGCCATACCACAGCTGAATGTGTAGCATTGAGGTTGGAAGTACTTGAGTTGTTGAACAAAGGGTTTTTAAGGGATCTACTTACGGAGAAGGGGCAAGCTACTTTAGCTCAGAGGAACGAGAAGGATGGACATGGGGAAGCACCAATTCAACCTCCACCAATTGATAACACCGTGAATTTCATTTCAGGAGGATCAGAGATTAGTGGAGTATCATATTCAGCAGCAAAACGACATTCCAGAGCGATTGTGTCAAGCCTTCAACATTCCACGACGTCTTTAGAAAAAATGTTTACAAACTTAATAATGGAGTTTCCAGACGACATCAACTCTGGTAGCATGAACCCTCATCATGACGCCTTAGTAATCTCTCTACAGGTGGCAAATTTCATGATCAAACGAGTTCTGATAGATACAGGATCCTCAGCCAACATCATCTTTACAACAGCTTTGGCAGACATGGGAGCTGAATTAGAAAAAGTTAACAAAAGAACGACTGTGTTGATTGGATTCAGTGGTGAACAAAAATTTACTTTGGGAGAAATAAGCCTTCCAGTCTACGCAGGGGGAATCAACAAAATGACAACCTTCCTAGTCCTAGATTGTCCTTCAGCCTACAATCTGATTTGGGAGGCCATGGATTCATGAAATGAGGGCAGTATCCTCCACCTATCATCAAACTCTAAAGTTTCCTACTAAGGGGGGAATTCAAGAGATAAGGGGAGATAGAGTTGCTTCCAGAGGATGCTACCAGACGACAATGAAGGCAAAAGTCCACTCAGCATAGCAATTACAGGATGAACCTCATTCGCAGGAGCCCACACTTCCAAGTATTGAAGAATTGGATGAGGTTCAAATCCATGACAAATATGCAGACCATAAAACTCAAATTGGAGCAAATCTAGATCCCAGACTACGGGCAGACTTAATTGAATTTTTGAGAAAACGACATGACCAGTTCGCTTGGTCGCATGAAGACATGACTGGGATTGACCCCAACTTGATTACTCATCAACTCCATGTGGATCCAGACTATCCACCAATCAGACAGAAAAGAAGGAAGTTTGCCCCAGAGAGAAACCAGATCATTGATGAAGAAATCCAAAAATTGTTGCAAAATGGTGCCATTAAAGAAGTTCAATTCCCAGCCTGGTTAGCCAATGTGGTGGTAGTACGAAAGAAAAATGGAAAATGGAGAGTTTGTATCGACTTCACGGATCTGAACAAAGCATGCCCAAAAGATTCATTCCCATTGCCTCATATTGATCAAATGGTTGATGCTACAGCCGGACACGAATTGCTAAGTTTTATGGATGCATATTCTGGGTACAATCAAATCCTTATGCATCCAGGCGACCAAGAGAAAACAGCTTTCATGACCAATAGGGGAATTTTTTGTTACAAAGTAATGCCCTTTGGTCTCAAAAATGCAGGTGCCACATATCAGAGAATGGTCAATAAAATGTTCTCACAACAGATTGGAAAAACGATGGAGGTGTATGTAGACGACATGTTGGTGAAATCATCGAAATCTGATCAGCATCTGCAACATCTAGAAGAAGCCTTCAAGGTAATGAATAGGTATGGGATGAAATTGAATCCAACAAAATGTGCCTTTGGAGTAGCTTCTGGGAAATTCCTGGGATATGTCGTTACACAACGAGGGATTGAGGCAAATCCAGATCAAATCAGGTCTATACTTGAAATTCCATCTCCAACCTGCCCAAAGGAAGTCATGCGACTAGCAGGGAGAATTGCGGCGTTGAACAGATTCATCTCCAAGTCGACAGACAAAAGTTTTATGTTCTTTTCAGCCATCAAAAAGACAAAAAACTTTGAATGGACTCCCGCCTGCGAACAAGCTCTGAAAGAGCTGAAGCAGTACTTGAAATGTCTTACTCATGATCAAGCACAACATGTACTATCAGACTTGCACGAAGGAGAATGCGGAAATCATTCTGGAGGACGAAGTCTTGCCTCACGCGCCCATTCGACTGGGTATTATTGGCCATCTATGAGATTTGATTCGGTCAATTACACGAAGAAGTGTGAAAAGTGCCAGAAATTCGCTCCTATTCCACATCTTCCACCAGAAAAACTGAATCCTATCCTATCCCCATGGCCGTTCATGAAGTGGGGTATGGATATTGTAGGGAAGCTACCAACCGCCCCTGGACAACGAGTCTACATGCTCGTCTTGACTGATTATTTTTCAAAGTGGATTGAAGCAGACTCCTTTGCTAAAATACGAGATAAAGATGTTCAAACATTTATCTGGAAGAACATCATATGTCGTTTCGGAATTCCCAAGGAGATTGTAACAGATAATGGCTCCCAGTTCATTAGTCGACATTTTCAAGACTTTTGTAAAAATTGGGGGATCAAGTTAAGTTTTTCAACCCCACGCTTTCCACAAGCTAATGGGCAGGCCGAGTCTTCCAACAAGACACTTTTGAATACTTTAAAAAAAAGATTGGAGAAGGCAAAAGGATCATGGGCAGACGAGCTTCCTGGAGTATTGTGGTCCTACAGAACGACCATCCGTTCTTCGACTGGAGAAACTCCTTTCTCTTTGGCATTTGGAACAGAGGCAGTAATTCCAATCGAAGAAACCATTCCTTCTTTACGCTACCAGTACGCTAATGATGACGTAAATCAGCAGTTGATGTATATGAATCTAGATACAATCGACGAAAGACGAGAAAAGGCGACCATACGACTAGCGTCTCATCGACAAAGAATGGCGAGATATTTCAACAAAAATGTCAGAAGTCGAACATTCAAAGAAGGGGATTGGGTACTACGAAAAGTTTTTCAAAACACAAAAGAAGTCAGAGAAGGGAAGTTGGGACCAAATTGGGAGGGGCCATACATCATCACAAGAGTTGTTGGACACGGAGCCTACAAAATACAGACAATTGAGGGGAGACAAATTCACAATAGTTGGAATGCCATTCACCTTAAGCAATTTCACCGGTAATTTATGTGTGCACTTATTCATATTTTGAGATTGAAAATAATTGTTTACTTTATGTATTGTGTGATTTGACTAAATAACAAATTTCATATATCATCCCAAAATATCATTGATTCGTTAAAATTGTTCTACAAAGAAGTTAAATTAAAATTACAAAAAGATTCAAATTTCCGGAGTGGCTTCTTCTTGAATGCATTCAGCAGCAACTTCAGGTGCATGAATTTCTTGAACTTGTGTAGTCGGCTCGATTTCCACTCGACTAAGTTCTTCATTCTTATTATCCGTTTCTTGAACTTCAGCCGCCCCCTCGCCATCAATAACTTCTTTTTCTGCCACTTTCGAGTCGACCTCTTCGCCTTTCTCTTCCACATCACCCTCATCTGAAAAAGAAACTCCTGCCAATAATTGATCATACTGCTGAATCCATTTCTTTGGTTCCCAAGCTCCTGTCTTTCCTTCAAGGAAATCCTTCATCAGATGGCTGCGTTCTTTCATCATGGATTCAAGAGCAATCCCTTCAAGATTTTCAAGTAATTCTTCATTCTCCTTCTTCACATTCTCGAACGCATCCTTATAGCCTTCAATCGTAACTTCAGAAGTCTCCTTTTCCATCTGAAGTGTTGCCTTCACTTCCTTCAACTCCTTCTCCAATTCAGCATTTCTTTTTTCAAGCGACTTCTTTTGGACCACTTACTTTTTCATAGCCGCAAATAATTTATCCATCTCTCTCTGTTTCTTAAGAGTCGATTCGACATATCGCTGCATATGTAGACTGCACTCCATTGCCTGGAAAAAGGATTTGATTAGAATCCATCCTACAAATTATAAAGAAATTTCTATCTACTTTCTTACTTGGTAATTTAAAGCCGCAGCCTTTTTCATCGACTCGACCGGGCCAATCTTAGATAGCCTCTGTTCATCCTCCTCCAGCAAAAGCTTCTTAATGAAAGGGTCAAGGCTTGATGGGTCCGAATGTCACACCCGTCCCCTTAGGTAGAGTAGGGGTGAGACGGAGACTAGAAACTGGCAGAGTTTCCCCTGTAATATGGACTATCCTCCAAATACAAGGAAAAATCTAAACTGAAAAAATAAAATCTCATCATAAAACTAGGATCTCCATGATCCAACTCAACATAATATCCATGAAGAAAATACATCATCCTCAGAATCAATTAAAGGCTCAATGCCTATAACCACAAAACAAAATCTTCCAAGAAATACATATCTAGAAATACAGTCTCAAAACATAACAAGACACTCTACTGTTGGCACAACCTTTTCTCTACTGGCAGGAATGATGACGAAACAGCAGATGAAAGAACGATCTACTAATCTGCTAAACCTGAAATGTTAAGGAATGGGGGGTAAGCTCACGCTTAGTGCAATGGATCACAGCTCAGTGCCGTGGATAATCAAGTAACAAGGTGGATCGAACAAGTCTTTCAAAATATAAATAAATACATAAGCTGTAAATCGATATCTCAAACATTTACCTGAAATCGTATCTCATTTCTCATAAAACTCAAATCATAAATCTCATTTCTCATAAAACTCAAATCATAAATCTCATTTCTCATAAACTCATTTCTCATAAAACTCAACTGCTCAAAAACTCTGTAAAGACAAATCTGTTTATTCATCTATATGCACAACCTCATGTCAAATACGGCAAAGCTGGCAACATGGGGCTTCCCCACGGCAAAACTGGCATCCGGAGCAAACTGGCAACGTGAGATCTTATCTCACGGCAATAACTGGCAACATGAGACCTTATCTCATGGCAATAATCTGGCACATATAAGTACACGGGGTGCATCCTAACATAAAAATCATTTCCAAAATCCATGCTCATATATCTCAAATCATGCAAGTTTCTCATATATCACAAACACATGATTTCAACATAATCAATATTCGATCCATACCTTATAGCAAAAATATAAACTTCCTGAAAACAAACTCATTTAATGCATTACCTTAAATTCATTTAAGAAAACATACATATTATATACTTTTGAAAACATCAATGTTACAGGTTTATCCACGCACCTGGTGAGCTGACTACTGAGAAAGAAACTATGCAGCAGGACCGTCCCTGCTTATTGTATCACGATCACCTAACAGACAAAAGAATTCACTATAATGAACATAATCTAAACTAGAATAGATGAAAGAATATGCGAGAAACGTGGTTTGGTCGTTCTCGTAAACTTAACGAAATTAAGATTCGGAGGTCCAATACTACTCGGAATGGTCTGAAATTCGCGGAGGAGACTCGGGAAACGACACGGAAATTCTGTCCGGCGCGTGGTGGACACGCGCCGATTGGCCATGCCGCGCGTGGGCCTCACGCGCGCCGCCACAAAGGGAGCGCGTGAGCTTCACGCGCCGGTCCGATCGGAAATTTTCCGACGGCCGAAATTCCCCTCTCACTCCCGGATCTAATGGCGCTGACGGTTTGTCGATCGGAGTTACGGATCAACGGGAAATCAAGAAAAACCATAAAAAAGTTTCTTACCGAGATTTCTCTGAAAATTGGAAGTTTCCCAAGATGAAACCACCACACAAAATGATCCTCTCGTCGAGATCTACACTTTTCGGACGTTCGGATATTGATGACGGATCAAGACTGAAACTTCTCTTCTCTCTTTTTCTTCTTTTTCTCTCGTACGCCTGCTCTCTGTCTTTCTTCTCTTTTCTTCTTTTTTTTTTTTTGTAAGGCTGCTGATAAAAATAATAAATATATATAAAATTCCAAAATTACCAATATGCCCCCACTAATAAGGGTACTTCGGAAATCACCACTTTCAAAGCTCTTCTGATGCGATTCTCGAATGTGTTCAACACGAAAGTTGTTCGTCTTGGAAAAATGAGTCTGATGGTTCAAGAACCAACTCGATCGGAGTTCGTTTCATAAATTCATGCCCAAAACTGTAAACTATACGCATATAATAAAAATCTCGTAACTCATTCTTGGTCCCACGCGTTTTCCAACGCGACGAATATTCATTTCATAATATTCTGATCCATATCCATCACTTAAACACTATTTCTTCATTATCATTCTATTCCAAGACTATATCGTCAGTCTGAGAATCTCCTAAAACAGTCCCGAAAATCTGGGATGTTACACCGAAATTGCAGTCGACCCTGATGGGATCCTGACAACTATGTTATCGAAATCTTCAATGTCATCCGCCTTCCTTTTCCCCCATTTGACAACTATGTCAGTCGACTTCCCCTTATGCTTTGGAGTTCCAGTCGACGATACCAATTGTGGTTCTGGAACCTCCCCTTCTGGTTCCTTTATCTTGAGCTTCCTCGCCTTTTTTCGACTCATCAACTCATCAATTGATGCTACTTTAATTTGCCTCGACGCCATATCCTCTGCGCATAAAAGTTCTTTTGGAGTTAATGTCTTTATAAACAACACCTTTCCGTACAGAGCTCGAATCGACCGAGTACAGTAGATGACCTCCAATACGTTTTTAGAAAGTGCCAAAGGGGTAGATATACCTTCTGATTCGAAGATTTCTTTCCACTGCAAAGTAGCTCTTAATCTCTGCTCTACCAAGATTATCCTCCAATCTCTTTGTTCGACTGGTAGATCAAGAAGAGCTTTAGTATTCGACAAAATGAGAGATGTTTTGTCGAATAAACTGTTTCGAAAAGGACCTGCATAATAAACAATCCATACATTAGTATCATACGACAATAATATTGATAATTATCAATTAATAGAAGAATTTGATACTCACTAAATACACTCCAATATTCTGAAACTCGACCCATTCCAGTCGACCCAAAGATACCCTCATTTTTCACAAAGAAGTACTCTGATTGCCAATTACCCCTATCGTTTGTTGGAAGCCCCATAATTATTTGTTCCCTCTTACGACGAAGATACAAAGTATATCTCCCTTTCTCAGTAAGATGCTCTTTGAGGTAGTATGAATATAAAACATCCTTCACCTCAAATAATAACCCCTGTTCGAATGCTAAGCATTCAATCGACATTAGAATCCTCCAAGCATTCGGCATTAGTTGTGAAGGAGCAATCCCATAATGATCCAAAATTTCCCAAGCTAACCTCGGAATAGGGAATCTAAGCCCATTAGAAAACGGTACTACATAGAAACCAATCCATCCGGGAATTTTATAATCGATCCTTTCAGACGGCAGGGGCACCCTCAGTTCCATTGATCTAGGAAATCTATACTTAATCCTAATTTCCATCAGCAAACTAGCCGTCATTCGACTAGCTGGGTTCTTGGTTAGTATGTTGGTAGGCTCACTTGTGCTCACCCCTCCACTAAATTCCTCGACAGCTGCCAATGATCTAATAGGAATTGCCTGCAACGGAACTTCATGCGACATAACGGTTACAGGTCCTTCCTCAAAAAACTCTTGACGCGACCATTCCCTTAATGATTTTTCTTCTGTTGATTCACTCGATGATGATCCTACGAATGTATCGATCTGTTCTCCTAAACTTTCTAAAGAGTCTCCACTCGACATATTCTATTCAGCAAGTCTACAAACAAATAATTTCTAGGATTTGGGTTCCTTAAAGATCAAATCCTACTCCTATCTCCAAACACAAATCCACCAAATAACAAAAGATTCTAAAGATCAAACAACCTAATTTAGCTAAGAACAGATTGAAGCTACTCTACGAACATTCAAAGCAAATGAAGAACGCGAAGAGAGTGAAAGAAGTACCTTGAAGCCTTGAAGTCTCTCCCAAATCGATTGATCTTGTGAAATGAAACAAATGAACCCATCAAGCCACTCTTATACTACTTCTTTTGGCGGTTTATTTCCCGCCATGAAACTCCTCGTTATTTGCGCTAGGTTTTATTCCGTTAAACGACACGTGGAAGATCTATGAAATATTTAGCAAACCCCGGTGCAGATAGTACACTCGACAAATGATAGTTCAGTCGACAAAGGGACATTCCCCATGACTCATGTCGAGTCAAGACAACTCCTGAACCTGTGTTTGGTTCAGTCGACAAAGGGACATTCCCATGACTCATGTCGAATCAAATGGA
This sequence comes from Zanthoxylum bungeanum, assembly GCA_019454045.1. Taxonomy (NCBI): domain Eukaryota; kingdom Viridiplantae; phylum Streptophyta; class Magnoliopsida; order Sapindales; family Rutaceae; genus Zanthoxylum; species Zanthoxylum bungeanum. Next base: position 104,482 of record SKCR01039275.1, on the reverse strand, counting down.
CTCCTGAACCTGTGTTTGGTTCAGTCGACAAATGGACATTTCCTATGACTCATGTCGAGTCAAGTGAACTCCTGAACCTGTGTTTGGTTCAGTCGACAATGGGACATTCCCTATGACTCATGTCGAGTCAAGTGAACTCCTGAACCTGTGTTTAGTTCAGTCGACAAAATGAACATTCCCCATGACTCATGTCGAGTCAAGACAACTCCTGAACCTGTGTTTGGTTCAGTCGACAAAGGGACATTCCAATGACCCATGTCGAATCAAATGGACTCCTGAACCTGTGTTTGCTTCAGTCGACAAAGGGACATTTCCCATGACTCATGTCGAGTCAAGTGAACTCCTGAACCTGTGTTTGGTTCAGTCAACAAAGGGACATTCCCCTGAACTCATGTGCAGTCAAGTGAACTCCTGAACCTGTGTTTGGTTCAGTCGACAAAGGGACATTCCCCATGACTCATGTCGAGTCAAGAATAACTCCTGAACCTGTGTTTGGTTCAGTCGACAAAGGGACATTCCCTATGAACTCATGTCGATCAAGTGAACTCCTATGTATAGTTCAGTCGACATAGGACTCTTGTCGAGTCAAGAATAACTCCTGAACCTGTGTTTGGTTCAGTCGACAAAGGACATTCCAATAATCTCATGTCGAGTGAAGTAAAACTTCTGAACCACCGTTTGGTTCAGTCAACAAATGGACATTCCCCTGAACTCATGTGCAGTCAAGTGAACTCATGAACCTGTGTTTGGTTCAGTCGACAAAGGGACATTCCCCATGACTCATGTCGAGTCAAGAATAACTCCTGAACCTGTGTTTGGTTCAGTCGACAAAGGGACATTCCCATGACTCATGTCGAATCAAATGGACTCCTGAACCTGTGTTTGGTTCAGTCGACAAATGGACATTTCCTATGACTCATGTCGAGTCAAGTGAACTCCTGAACCTGTGTTGGTTCAGTCGACAATGGGACATTCCCATGACTCATGTCGAGTCAAGTGAACTCCTGAACCTGTGTTTAGTTCAGTCGACAAAATGAACATTCCCCATGACTCATGTCGAGTCAAGACTAACTCCTGAACCTGTGTTTGGTTCAGTCGACAAAGGGACATTCCAATGACCCATGTCGAATCAAATGGACTCCTGAACCTGTGTTTGCTTCAGTCGACAAAGGGACATTTCCCATGACTCATGTCGAGTCAAGTGAACTCCTGAACCTGTGTTTGGTTCAGTCAACAAAGGGACATTCCCCTGAACTCATGTGCAGTCAAGTGAACTCCTGAACCTGTGTTTGGTTCAGTCGACAAAGGGACATTCCCCATGACTCATGTCGAGTCAAGAATAACTCCTGAACCTGTGTTTGGTTCAGTCGACAAAGGGACATTCCCTATGAACTCATGTCGATCAAGTGAACTCCTATGTATAGTTCAGTCGACATAGGACTCTTGTCGAGTCAAGAATAACTCCTGAACCTGTGTTTGGTTCAGTCGACAAAGGACATTCCAATAATCTCATGTCGAGTGAAGTAAAACTTCTGAACCAACGTTTGGTCAGTCAACAAATGGACATTCCCCTGAACTCATGTGCAGTCAAGTGAACTCATGAACCTGTGTTTGGTTCAGTCGACAAAGGCATTCCCCATGACTCATGTCGAGTCAAGATATAACTCCTGAACCTGTGTTTGTTCAGTCGACAAAGGGACATTCCCATGACTCATGTCGAATCAAATGGACTCCTGAACCTGTGTTTGGTTCAGTCAACAAAGGGACATTCCTATGACTCATGTCGAGTCAAGTGAACTCCTGAACCTGTGTTTGGTTCAGTCGACAATGGGACATTCCCTATGACTCATGTCGAGTCAAGTGAACTCTGAACCTGTGTTTAGTTCAGTCGACAAAATGAACATTCCCCATGACTCATGTCGAGTCAAGACAACTCCTGAACCTGTGTTTGGTTCAGTCGACAAAGGGACATTCCCATGACTCATGTCGAATCAAATGGACTCCTGAACCTGTGTTTGCTTCAGTCAACAAAGGGACATTCCCATGACTCATGTCGAGTCAAGTGAACTCCTGAACCTGTGTTTGGTTCAGTCAACAAAGGGACATTCCCCTGACTCATGTGCAGTCAAGTGAACTCCTGAACCTGTGTTTGGTTCAGTCGACAAAGGGACATTCCCAATGACTCATGTCGAGTCAAGAATAACTCCTGAACCTGTGTTTGGTTCAGTCGACAAAGGGACATTCCCTATGAACTCATGTCGATCAAGTGAACTCCTATGTATGGTTCAGTCGACATAGGACTCTTGTCGAGTCAAGAATAACTCCTGAACCTGTGTTTGGTTCAGTCGACAAAGGACATTCCAATAATCTCATGTCGAGTGAAGTAAAACTTCTGAACCACCGTTTGGTTCAGTCGACAAAGGACATTCCCCTAATCTCATGTCGAGTGAAGTAAAACTTCTGAACCACCGTTTGGTTCAGTCGACAAAGGACATTCCCCTAGACTCTTGTCGAGTCAAGAATAACTCCTGAACCTTTGTTTTGGTTCAGTCGACAAAGGGCATTCCCCTAGACTCGTGTCGAGTGAAGTAAAACTTCTGAACCACCGTTTGGTTCAGTCAAAGGACAATCCCCTAGACTCTTGTCGAGTCAAGAAAAAATTCTGAACCACCGTTTGGTTCAGTCGACAAAGGACATTCCCCTAGACTCATGTCGAGTCAAGTAAACTTCTGAACCACCGATTGGTTCAGTTGACAAGGAACATTCCCCTGACTCTTGTCGAGTCAAGAAAAACTTCTGAACCATCGTTTGGTTCAGTCGACAAGGGACATTCCCCATGACTCATGTCGAGTCAAGTGAACTCCTCCTGAACCTGTGTTTGGTTCAGTCGACAAAGGGACATTCCCCTGGACTCATGAACTCCTGAAATTCTATTTCAGTTCGGTCGAAATCACATACTCCGTGACCCAAGATAAATCAGGAACCTAAGATGCATACGAACAGAAACCTGCGTTTTTTATATATTTCTTTGATACGACATTTGGCAGAAGGTGATACATTCTTATCACGTGCTTTTGTGATTAGTGTCATTCGACACAAACGTATATACTCTCTAAGACAAAATTCTTTGACTTAGAGAGTAAGGGACAAACTGTAAGAGCCAAATTTGGTCTAAGGGTAAAATTGTTTTTCACCTTAAGCCCATTCGCATATTAAGCCCGAACCAAGCCCAAAAGAATTTTGTATTTGATTACAATTAATAAAACCCAACCACTCCACTTAACCTAATTCTAGCACTAAACCCAACCACTCCACTTAACCTAATTCTAGCACTAAACCCCACCACTCCACTTAACCTAATTCTCACACTCCAAGACCATAATCAGATAACCCAACATCATATCATGTTAATCTATAAATATGAAAAGAATACAGGAAGAAGGCATTCAAGTCTCATTCTCTCACCCTAATACTCCATGCTCTCAATCCTTAATCCCCTCATATATTAACAACGGCTCTCACACGGCCAAACAAAGGAAGTAGAGGTAATATTCAACCTTGCTTTCCCATTTTACAAACTTATTTCCTGCCACTGACTTGGGCGTCGGAGTGTACCCCCGGTATCCACCACACCGGTGGTAGCCTACTCTCGTCCACTCTACTTTATTTTTTGCAGGATTGCTAGTGCCCAACTTACAAATTCTGATTGGGGACCCTTGGCGAATTCCGGAGTCCACAATGTCTAGCTCTCAAAAACTACAGTTTACCCATGTTCTTAATACTTAGTGCGTTAGCAACTATATTGGCCTTTCCCGGATGGTAATTAATAGTACAATCATAGTTACTTAAGAACTCCATCCAACGCCTCTGCCTCAAATTAAACTTTTTGAGTGGGAAGATATGTCAGGCTTTATGGTTGGTATAAATCTCACACTTGGCACCATATAAATAATGCCTCCAAATATTTAGAGCATGTACAATCTCTGCCAACTCTAGATCATGGGTGAGATAATTATTCTCATGGGTTTTTAATTGTCTCGAGGCATAAACAATCAATCTCCCATGCTGTATCAACACACATCCTAACCCTCGATGTGATGCATCCGTATGAACCACATATCCATCAAGTTCAGATTGTAGAGTGAGTACTGTACGGGCCAAATTTGGGCCTAAAGGTAAAATTGATATTTCACCTTTGGGCTAACCGTAAAACCCGAAACCCAGTAGTAAGTCCAGTGTGAGAACCAATATTAGACCAAGAGGCCTCACAAGCCCAAGCCCATTATCACCAAAAGACCAGTTCAAGAAGGCCTACAAACTCTTTAGTTACCGAGTTAAGAAACACCTAAAGCTCATAAACCCTCCACTAAATTGACTGTTACAGAAGCTCCAACGGGCAGATGAAGAGTAAATGACCATACCTCATAGGACTTATAAAAAGAAAAGGTCTTGGCGTGGAGAAAGGATTGGAATTGATTCAATTCTCTAGTATTTCGCCTTTGATTCACCAAACAATACATCGCCCTCACGACAAACAAACGGAGACTGAGGTAACTTCAAGCATTATTCTTCATATTTTCTCCTCTTCCTTACTACTGACTTGGTCGTCGGAGAGCCTATGGCTACCACCACACTGGTGGGCAGTACTCCCCACTCACCCTACCCTCATTTTGTAGGTTCGTTATTGCTCTCTAAAATTCAGACTCTCGATTGTGGACTTAAGGCGAGAACCAGCATCCACAATTTGGCACCCACCGTGGGGCCTTAGCAAATTATAGCGAACAAAGATCTCTCAATTCACTCTGTTCAAAATGATTGCTAATTACTTCTGGCAGTGAACAGACCCCGGACCATTTGGCGACATAATTAGCCATGCTCCAAGAACGTTACAAGCTTTAGAAGAGAAGAATCTGACCATGCGAAACTCCAAAGCGAATCTACAGAAGCAGCTGGAGCAGATGTCCTCAAATTCTCAGCATCGCGACATCTCAGATCAATCCGGTAATCCAAACAATCCAACGGTCCCATCAGTGTTTGACGGATTGGCTGATTACAACCCACCAATTCCCCATGGTCCGAGGAATCCCCCGACTTCCTCACTCGATCAGACTCAGTAAGTTGCATCCACCATAAGAAGAGAAATGATAGAGTTTAAAGAAGTAGTAATGTCCAGACTACCGGGAGTGAGACTACCGATTAGAAAGAGTAGAGCAAGAATAATTTCAGATACTCCATTTGTGGAGGCGATCACATCTGTCGAGCTGCTACGAAAGTTCAGCCCACCCGAAATGAAGCTATATGATGGATCCACAGACCCAGACGACCATGTTATACACTACAAGTATAAGATGATGTCAACTAGCTTGGCACCAAGCCAATGGAAAGCGGGAATGTGCAGAGGGTTTGGAGAAACATTGGTAGAACCGGCCCTTACCTAATTCATCAACCTACCCTACAGATCCATCGAATCGTACCAATAACGAGCAGACAAGTTTGTGCAATATTTTGCAAGTTCTTGTAAACTTGAGAAGACTACTAATGATCTCAATGCCATCCAACATAGAAGAGGGGAGTCGTTACGAAGCTACATAGCTCGCTTCAACAAAGAGAGGATAAGTATTCCAGAATGGACTGCTCTATGAAAGCGGTCTCTATAAAAAACTTACCAAGTTCCGATGCTACATAATGGACCAGGCCATGACACAGGCCCAAATTGAAATAAGGTGGGAAAAAGACAAGAGGAACAAAAGAAAAGAGAATACATCCAGCTCGCAGAGTAATATAACACAAGATACCTCCAGAAGACATGATAAGAACTCTTCATCCTTCAGAAAGGAGAATCCAACATATAAGAGAGCGTAGGCCCTTCCATAAAGAATTCAACAAGCGATCTCGCCCTTAAAAAACCCAGGAGAAAACAACAGCAAACAGACCTAGGCTCACAGACTACAACTTTATAATCTCCCCATTAGAGTTGGTTTTGGTCCTAAAGAAAATGGGGAATAAAGTAAAATGGCCCACACTCTCTAGGGAAAGTGCCATAAAGAAGTATATCAGAAAATGATGTGAGTTCTATAGAGATTATGGCCATACTACGGCTGAATGTGTGGCGTTAAGATTAGAAGTTCTGAAGTTGATGAATAAAAATTCTGATGGACTTACTCACGGAGAAAGGAAAAGCCTCGTTGGCTCGAAGAGATGAAAGGGATGGCTAAAGAGAAGCCCCGATTCCACTTCCACCGATCAACAACACGATCAATTTTATTTTAGGAGGATCAGAAGTTAATGGTGTATCATATCAGCAGCCAAACGACACTCAATGGCTGCTTCGACTAGTCTTCCTCACTCTACGATGTCAATCTGCAGTTTGAATCCACACCATGATGCTCTAGTAATCTCCTTACAGGTCGTGAATTTTATGATCAAACCGGTCCTGTCGACACAAGATCTTCAACCAACATCATTTTCGCTATAGCCCTTGCAGACATGAGAGCCAAGCTACAAAAAATAAATTGACGGACGACTGTGTTGATTGGATTTAGTGGGGAAAAAAAATTCACCATGGGAGAAATATCTCTTCCAGTCTACGCCTCAGGAATCAATAAGATAACCATATTCCTGATTCTAGATTGTCCCTCAGCCTACAATCTTATAATAAGTAGGCCTTGGATCCATGAGATGAGAGCAGTATCTTCCACTTACCATCAAGTCCTGAAGTTCCTTACCAAATAAGGGATTCAAGAGATTAAATGAGATAGAGCCGCATCCAGAAGCTGTTATCAAACAACTTTGAAGGCAAAAACCCAGTTTCCATAGCAATTATAGAAATGGTATCTCAATATAAAGCCGACTCTACTAAATCTTGAGGAGCTTGACGAGATCCAGATTCACCCTCAACATTCAGAACATAAGGCACAAATTGGAGCTAACTTAGATCCCGAGCTACAAGCCGAATTGATCAAATTCTTGAAGAGGCGACACAATATTTTTGCATGGTCTCACAAAGACATGATGGGAATCATGTTGGACAATTATGACCCATAGCATCACTATTTGTACAGATCATGGTGTTGTTGTACAAATTAACTAAGTGACAAAGGAAATTGCTATTTTATCATTTGTGATTAGATCACCTAGATGTATAAATGATGAAAGGTCCTTATGATTAGTTCCTGGATTGAGATGATATGAGACAGTATCAATCCACGAAGGTTTAATCATTAAATAACTATAATACATAGTATTATTGAGCTTGGACATCGATAATGCGGAATAGACTAGTATTACACTTGTGCGTGTTGTGAGGGCATAACATTATAGTTCTCACATATTTGGGTATTGGATACTCATGCAAGTGTAATAGGAGGTTGTGTTTTACCGATGGTACGGAAAATAGCTTCGCTCTGGATAGACCCCTTTCGGAATTCCATTGGTAGTATAACTATGTGTCTAAGGAAGTCCGAATAAGGGTAGGTGTATTTGGTCTTAACTTGAGACTTGCACCGCTAATACTTGTGACAATCAATATACTTTGGTTTTGGTTGTCCAGGGCTTTAACCGGTTCTGTGTACGCCTCTTCTGGGTATATTGAGAATCGTAGTGTATTGGATGTGATGTCAAGACGGAAGTATCACTTCAATTATAGTGGAGATGATGATCACATAGGATACGGAACTAGTACTCTTAAGTACTGCAGTCATCAGGATAATATGACTAGGTCATAGTTATCCGATTATAAAGACTAGTTACCAGACATCCGATATGTGCTTCGTATGGGGCAGACACAATTCTAGCCCCAAGCCTTGCATATGACCATCCGATACTGGATCGAAATACACAATACTACGTATACTATGCCTGATATAGATCTTATATTCTTATAAGAATATTTCTGGAGAATTGGGTAGGCATGACGCTTTGCTAGAAGCCAACCTTGTCTTGTAAATCGGTAAAAACATAGTACTAGATACGTACGTATTCGGATAGTCCGATAACCGTATTTACTGCCAACATATCCGGGGATCTCATGGGTCGCTTCCTGAAGATTCACCGATGACGTATGACTCGTACTTTATTAATCTGGGATTAATTAGAAGAGAGAGAAAATTAATATGAGATTAATTACATAGATATTTTATCTATGATAAAATATTATTTAAGAGAGAGAACGATTAATTTGGAATTAATCGATAAATTAATATATTCGATATATTAAATGAAATTGGATTTCGACGCGAAATTAAAATCGGATTTTAATTCGGGTGAACGAATTAATTTAGAATTAATTCGTTAGCGACGTGAATAGTATTTATGCTAGGCATGATTATTTAATTAAATTAGATTTAATTACGTCGCAACGGAAAATTCATTAATTTAGAATTAGCGAACCCGAGCCCGAGAGTGTTTGCGAGTGCACTCGCATTTCGAATTCAAGTGCGGCCCGCAAGTCACATCAAGCATCAAATCACTAGTCACTTCAAGCGTCAAATCACTCGTCACTTTGAGTGATGTGATGTGATGTCTAATCACTTTGAGTTACTTGACAATTTGTCACTTGATTGAGTGAATAGTGATTAGAGTTGTTGGTAATGGTTGTTGGCTTTAAAAGCCTTGACTTTTTGGAAAAACAAAATTGTAAAAATGAATTTGAAAATTAATAAAGTGTATTAGATACACATTTTTGCCACCAACCAACACATTCTCTCCTCTCCACTCTTCCTCTCACACACGCCCAATGGGCTGCAGTTTTCTCTTCTGGTTTCTGTCAAAAAATCGTGAGCATGGAGAATGAAAATGATGATTTTGTTGCAAAATCAAGAGTGCTAGCACACAATGGAGTCATCCTAAGGTGATAGGGAAACCGCACCCGTGAGCTTGGAATCACCATTCGAAAGCTTGGAGCTTGGAGATGGCCGAAAATTTGGAGGACCAAATTAGCTCACTACCGAGACTACCTTGGAGGGAGAAGAAGATTTTTGTTCTTCGATGCATCGCCTCAACCGATCGATGTAAGTATTTCGCAACTTCTTCGATGTATTCACATGTTGTTTTATGCTTCATAATCGATCCTTGGGACTGTAGAAACTCCAACAAATTGACCTCGAATTAATTACTCATGAACTCTATGTAGATCCAGACTACACCTCAGTCAGATAGAAGAGAATGAAGTTCACCCCAGAAAGAAATCGAATCATTGATGATGAAGTTCAGAAATTGTTACAAAATGAAGCTGTCAGTGAAGTTCAGTTTCCAGAGTGTCTTGCCAACGTGGTTGTTGTCAGAAAGAAGAATGGAAAGTGGCGAGTCTGCATCGACTTTACGGATCTGAACAAAGCCTGTCCGAAAGATTTCATTCCCACTGCCACAAATAGGTTCGATGGTCGATGCTACAACTGGGCATGAATTATTGAGTTTCATGGATGCATATTCAGGATAAAATCAAATCCTCATGCATCCAGGTGACCAAGATAAGACAACCTTTGTCACCAACCATGGCATATACCGCTACAAGGTTATGCCATTCGACCTAAAAAATACTAGGACCATATATCAACTTCTGGTCAACAAAATATTCTCCAAACAAATTGGGAAGACAATAGAGGTTTACATAGATGACATGCTGGTGAAATCTTCAAAATCAGAACAACATCTCGAGCACCTGAAAGAAGCCTTCAACATAATGGACATGTACGGGATGAAGTTAAACCCCTCTAAGTGTGCATTTGGTGTCGCTTCATGGAAATTCTTGGGGTATGTAGTCACTCAAAGAGGATTAGAAATGAATCCAGACCAGATCAAGTCAATCCTCGAAATCCCCTCACCTTCTAGCCCAAAGGATGTCATGCGATTAGCGGGGATGATAGCGGTACTGAACAGGTTCATCTCCAAGTCTACGGACAAAAGCTTTCTATTCTTTTCAGTTTTGAAGAAGTTGAACAACTTCGAGTGGACTCCAACTTGTGAAGAAGCTTTGGAATGACTCAAGCGATATCTTACTCCCCACATTTATTATCAAAACCACTCGACAATGAGAGGCTTTTTTTTTACCTGGGGGTTTCGAAACAAGCGGTTAGTGCAGTCCTGACCAGAGAAGAGGTGGGGGCACAACTCCCAGTCTACTACGTAAGTAAAGCACTGCTGGGAGCAGAGTAACGCTACCCACTAATGGAGAAATTGGTGTTCGCTTTGATAACGGCTGCAAGAAATCTTCGACCTTACTTTCAGGGGCATCCAATCACGGTATACACCACTTATCCTATAAGAAGCATACTCCATAAACCGGAGTTGTCAAGGAGACTAATGAAATGGACGATTGAACTTGGGGAACACGACATTACGTACTTGCCCAGGATTAGACCGGGCCGGCGGTTCGGTTCCGGTTCGAAACCGAACCGAACCGTCCGGTTCCAGTTCCACACTAAAATGGAACCGGAACCGGAACCGAACGGTTCGGTTCCGGTTCCATTCGGTTTTTTTTTTGAAAATAAAAGTTAAATTACAAATAATTACTTTAAATTATTTTTTTTGAAAATAATTACAAATAAAATTACATAATTACAAATAAAATTATGTAAATTACAAATTACGTTAAATTACATTACATAATTACACTAAATTACAAATAAAATTATTATTTAAAAAATTAAAAAAAAAATATTAATCCGGTTCCAACCGGTTCGGCTAGGGGAGGAACCCTAACCGAACCGGTTAGGTTCCGGTTCGGTTCCGGAACCGGAACCGGTTGGAACCGGAACTGTCCGGTTCCAACCGGTTCGGTTCCGGTTCCGAACCGGAACCTTGGCCGGGTCTACCCAGGATTACCATCAAATCTCAAGCCTTAGCAGACTTTGTAGCCGACTTCACTCCAAGCCTACTTGCTGCAGCTAAATAAGAAGTCTATTCTATCCACTCGACTATTCCATGGAAAATTACAGTCGATGGATCCAGTAATAAAAGGGGTTGCGCCTGGAGATAGTGATCATCACTCCGGAAGGCAATGTGCTACAGCGGGCAATCAAGTGTGGTTTCAGAGTCACAAAAATAAGGCTGAATATGAAGCATTGATAGCAGGTTTTACCTTGGCCAAAAAACTTAGAGCCAAAAGGATAGAAGTAACGTTTGATTCGCCACTGATTGTCAACCAGTTCCAAGGATTATATCATGCTACAGATCCACATATGGTATCCTACATGCAAAAGGTTAGAGATATCCAGTCGATGTTTGAGGAACTCATTGTAACCCAAGTCCTAAGAAGCGAGAATTCCCAAGCGGATGCATGGGCCACCCTTCGTTCAATGATGCACGGAGACAAACCACGATCAATACCGATAGTATACTTGAATTGGCCAGTGATAAGTACATGAAAATGTACTTTGAAACATCACTTATTCGGATTTATTGTTAAGTATTTAGTTATATATTTTATATTTTATTGTATAATATTTATCATTATATTAATTTAGAAAGTATTTGTTATTTAAGTTAATTTAAGTAATTTCCTTTTTATTATTTGTAGGAATTGGGAAGCAAATTGGGCTTGCACGTGAAAGGAAAATAAATCAATTGAGAAACAACAAAGGAACCACAAACATTGACAAATAAAGCAAGGTGGGGCCACAACTTTGTGTTGAAAAAGAATATAAATTGTTGTTTGTTTTAAAAAAAAGGAAAGAAGAGAGGCGTGAAGCAAGCCACCAATGTTGACCAAATCAAAAGCTTTGACGTGGGCCCTTTTATGCTAAGACAAGCAGCTTTGATTTTTAAAGGGAAAGAAATTGCTTTTAAATTGGAGAGCAAAAAAGACGTGGAAAAGAGAAGAAGTGGCGTGACAAGAAGAAGAACGTGGGGCCCAACCTAATTCAATTAGATTTCCATGCGTTATTATAAGGCCATGCAACGTGAGTATAAAAGAGGGAGCTGCTAAGGGTTAAAGGTGGCTACGTGAAGGAAAAGCAAGAAAAAAGCAAATTTTCATCTCAAGCTCAACCTAATCTACAAGAGCAACACATGGCATATGATAATCATGAGGTAGCCAATACCAAAAGTGTTAATGCCATAATCACTAGAAGTGGTAGAGAGGTAGGAGTGCAGAACACCTCTAACATTATAGAGGACCCCAATGATAGTAGTGCAAATACCCCTCAGGAAGAACGTGCCACCTTTCCAAGTTATAGTACATTTTCCACAAGCATTTAGGCCCATAGTGAGAGTCCCCGATCTAAATATTGAAAAAAAATCACAGGGTGAGGGTGAGTGTCATTACTCATACATGCTAGAAACAGTCCAGCCAGAAATAGCTTCTCTACAACCTGAATTAAATCCTCATGAGCTGAAACTGGTCCCAAAGAACCGAAAAATGAGAAAAAGGAAAATTAAGGCTCAATTAAAAATGATATCTGGGAGATTAAAAAGGATGTTGAGCCAACGTTTCCTTATGAGTATCCCAAAATTTCAACAATCCACAAACCTTGGAAGATCAATGGATACACTGCCACAGCTATACATAAATTCCCTCACATGCCTTCATCTATACGCTAGATGGAAGTCACCATGAACAACTTAAGTGGTTAGGTCTGGCTGAAGATGTTAAACTTAGCGCTAGCGGGAAGACAACCCTTGCATATGTATTTTATTTTATATGTTTTATTTTATTTAGTTTTATATTATTGTGTGCTAACTACATGTTTTTTTTTTTTTTGCATGAGTGTTTATGCAGGAGTTATCACAACCACACAACTAAAGTCTCACCAGCAGGAACCTGATCAACTTTGTTCCTGGTAGTATTGTTCCTTAACCCTTTTTCTTTATTTTTAACTTACATTGAGGACAATGCACGTTTTAAGTGTGTGGGTGTATACATGCGCATGATAATACATGTCATAAATATATTTTATTATATTTAAAAAAAATTTGTTTGTTTTAGTCCTTAATAGTAAAGCATAAGTCAAATGATGATATTGTTTGCTTTAGGGTGAAATCTTAGAAATGATAAGTTCCTGATGTACTTTTATCTGATAGTTTGAGTAGTTGATCTATGTTAGACTCGTAAGTACTTAATTATAAGTTCTTAGCAGTGAAAACCTGAGTAGTTAGCAAGGTGACTAGTTGAAGAAATTACATGTCGATGAATGATTATTTGCTTAGATGTCTATCCTGATTTGCTTGTGTTACGACGTGTGGTATGGTTGAAAATAAAAGAAAAAGTCTCTAAAGAAAGAAAATAAACCACCTATAATCGATAAGTGTGAAGCTACCCATAGGCGAATATTAGGACCACCATGAGGAGAAATTCTACCTTAAAGGGTAGGTGTGTTAAAAAAAAAAGTTCAAAACGAAAAGTAAAAAAAGACAAGAAAATAAAAGAAAAAGAAAAGCATACCATATTGAGCACAAAAAATCAATTACAGAGCTTAATTGAGATAACTAGGTTGGTTTGACCTATCGATCCCAATTTTTAAACGAAATCATTGAGTTGGCCTACCTAGGAATAAAGTTGTGAATTAACATTTACACACACATTATGAGTACGGCTTAGATGATTTATTCAAAGACTTGAATTTAAATTGCATTGAGTTCTTTGAAAATTCTCCGATTTCATTACTAGGCATTCTTTGAGGAAAAAATTATATGAAACTATTGAGACTATTTAATTTTTATTTTTACATGCTTGTGTGCTTTGCATGACGTTTGTGGGTGTCGTCACTGTAAGCCCTCACGATATTATAACTCGACCACTAAGGACACCTAGGGGTTTAAAAGCTTGTTGCATACGCTAAATGCAATCGTGATCCCTACGAAAATGGATTAGATAGTTATTTATTTATTTGGTTTAATTCTTATTTTATTTCTGCGCTTGAATTGCTAGGGACTAGTAATAAGCTAGTTGAGGGTTGTGATAAGTGCAGGAAAATGTACTTTGAAATATTACTTATTCGGCTTTATTGTTAAGTGTTTAGTTATATATTTTATATTTTATTATATAGTATTTAGCATTATATTAATTTAGAAAGTATTTATTATTTAAGTTATTTTAAGTAATTTCTTCTTTATTATTTGTACGAATTGGGAAGCAAATTAGGCTTGCACGTGAAAGAAAAATCAATCAATTGAGAAACAACAAAGGAACAACAAACGTTGAAAAATAAAGCTAGGTCGGGCCACAACTTTGTGTTGAAAAAGAATATAAATTACTGTTTGTTTAAAAAAAAAAAGAAAGAAGAGAGGCGTGAAGCAAGCCACCAATGTTGACCAAATCAAAAGCTTTGACGTGGCCCTCTTATGTTAAGACAAGCAGCTTTGATTTTTAAAGGGAAAGAAATTTATTTTAAATTGGAGAGCAAAAGAGACGTGGAAAAGAGAAGAAGTGGCGTGACAAGAAGAAGAACGTGGGGCCCAACCTAATTCAAATAGGTTTCCATGCATTATTATAAGGCCATGCAACATGAGTATAAAAGAGGGAGCTGCTAACAGTTAAAGGCGGCTACGTGAAGGAAAAGCTGCATGAAGTAGCCCAGGGCTTCTGTCGAGAGAACAAAGAGAGAGGTAGTTGCTGCCTCACGTAGAAATCAAATAAAAAAAGAGAGTAGTGCTGAGAGAGTGAATCACCGCCGAGGAGCAGTGAAGAGGCCGAGACACGGATCTGTATTAATTCAAAATATTATGTCGCTCTAATCCCAGGCTAGATTTATTTCTTTTAGGGAGAACTGATCTCTTAGGCAAAGTTAGAGATGAATTCTTGTATTTAAATCCATAAATTTGTTCATGATTCCTATAAACTTTTAATCATTTAATAAAATTAATGGTTATTATTCTGTATAATTTTCTATCATTTAGCCCATAGATTGTGTTTTTTCAAATCCCATATAGATCCAGTCATACTTCTTCTATGTGTGGTTTGTGAACTCAGTTGTGACTGGTAAAAGTTGTCTTATGTGTTGGTCTTCTATTGCAGTATTGCCTGAGGGTATATTGTCGACGTTAGATAACTCGTAACGATGATTTTTTGTGTGCTGTTAACATAGTGAAAATAATCATTGATTACCTTAGAATTTAATATGTGTAGAATTGAATATTTTCCAGTTGTTGGTTTGGAATGTGAAATCCTCAATTGGGTAATAAAATGAATCAATAACTAAATATAAGAGTTTGATGCAAGATGAATTCCCGATGCTTTGTCATATCTCTCTGCTGTTATCTTTTATTATCTTTTCATTATTTTATTTATCTTTACTTTAATTATCAATTTATTCGTTTTCTTTATTTTAGTTATTGCTTAAATTTTGTTTGAGTAAATTAGTTCCGTTGTAACCTTCTCTATGAGGAATCAACACTCCAGCTATACTGCGATAATCGCAAGTTATTTTTGGGCGTAATCAGCCAGTAATTAGGAAAGAAGAAAGAAAGGTCGCCTCAATCAATTCAGCTGACTCATGGATGACACCAATAATCAGGTATCTTCAAGAAGGCGAACTCCCGGAAGACAAACACCAGGCCAGAAAGATCCAGAGGCAGTCTGGAAGATTCACTTTATTCGACGGTCGGTAGTTAAAAAGGTCATTTTTCCGGACCCTACCTGAGATGCCTCACTCATGAAGAGGCGCAACATGTGTTGAATGAGCTACACGAATGAGAATATGGGAATCATTCCGGAGGAAGAATTTTGGCACTATGAGCCCACTCGATAGGCTACTATTGGACTACGATAAGAGCCAACTCTGTAGAATTCACTAGGAAATGTGAAAAATGTCAAAGGTTTGCTCCAATATCACACCTCCTACCAGAAAGGCTCAATCTCATCATATCTCTCTGGCCGTTCATGAAGTGGGGAATGGACATTGTTGGGAAACTTCCAACCACCCCAAGAGAGCGAGTCTACATGCTTATACTTACGGATTACAACTCGAAGTGGATCGAAGCAGAATCATTCACCAGCTTACGCGATAAAGAGGCACATAAATTCATTTGGAAGAATATCATATGTTGATTAAGCATACCAAGTAAGATCGTGACTGATAATGGTTCACTATTCATCAGCCATTACTTTCAAAAGTTCTGAAAAAATTAGGGCATAAAGTTAAGCTTTTCAACCCTATGCTTCCCACAAGCTAACGGCCAGGCCGAATCATCTAACAAAATAATACTGAACACTTTGAAGAAAAGATTAGAGAAAGCTAAAGGTGCTTGGGTAGATGAACTCCCGAGGGTATTGTGGTTTTACAGAAAAACGGCCCGATCGTCTATTGGAGAGACCCTATTTTCTCTGGCATTTGGTATGGAAGTAGTAATACCAACCGAAGAAACCATTCCATCTCCACGCTAGCAATGGCTAGATGAGGAGTCGAATCGACTGCTTATGAATTTCAATCTCGATACAATTGATGAAGTGAGGGACCGAGCTTCTATTCGACTAGCTGCCCATCAACAGAGGATGGCCAGATAATTTGACAAAAATGTCCGGAGCACAACTTTCAAGGAAAGAGATTGGGTCATACTCAGAGTTTTCCAGAACACAAAGGAGGTTGAAGATGGTAAACTAGGACCAAACTGGGAAGGTCCACACCTCATCACCAAAATCGTTGGGAGAGGAGCCTACAAGCTACAAACTATGGAGGGAACACTCATTCTCAACAGTCAGAATGCAATTCATCTTAAGCAATTTTACTGGTAATACATGCCATTCTTAGTTGTCTTTTGAAGTATGAAATAAAAAAATTATTATTTGTAAAAGTTCATTCGACATTGAAATAAGATGCATTCATTAGAATTTACTTTCCATTCGACAAATAGTAGTCTTATATAAAATGTTAACAAAATAGCAAATAAGTGTACATTAGACTAGCTATGTTATCAAATTCTATACCATTGAAGGGTTGTTCTTCAGCCGCCTCCGAAATACTAGCATCAACATCTTCTGATTGTTTTTCAGCGCCATGGGAGTATCAGTTGGAACATCTTCTTCTCGAAAACCAGGCTCGACTCCCATCGATCCAATATCACTTTCTTCCTCCGCCTAACCCTCGGTCTCCCCCATTTCAACCTCAGGAACTACTACATGCTCAACCTCATCGATCCAATATCCATTCCTTCTCCCCCATTTCAACCTCAGGAAATACTACCTGATCAACCTCATCTTTCTTTGATTCAACTTCGTCACCATTTTCTTCTTCATCACCTTCAGTTGACATGAAAGTCCAGCAACAAACTTTTCATATTCCTGAATCCATCTTTCTGGTTTCCCGTCAATATGTTTCCCAACAAGAAAATCCCTCATCAGGTCACTTATGTCTTTCATCATGGATTCGAGAGCAATCCCCTTCATTTGTTTAAGAAGCTGCTCATTCTCATTTTTTACATTATCAAAGCTCTGCTTGTAGGCCTCAATCGTTGCTTCAGACGTTTCCTTCTCTATTTTAAGGTAGCTTTGGTTTCCATCAACTCTTTCTCCAGTCATTTCTCCTTCTTTTTAGAAGCGTCCAACCCGAAATTCAGTTCTAATGCTTCAGTCCTCACAATGGACAAAGCTTTCTCAAATCTTTTATTCTTCTTTGACTCGACTCAGCATATTTTTGCATGTACAGGATGCATTCCAATGCCTGAAAATCTGTGAGTTAGGAATCATTCGACCAATAATTGAGGAAATATAAAGAAAATCTGAAGTATACGTACTTGATAGTTCAAAGTTGTTTCTTTCTTTATAGCTTCAACTGGGCCTATCGTTGTTAGCCTGCTTTCATCATCCTCCAGAAAAAGCCCTTTCACAAATATGTTAATGCTGGAAGGATCCGAGATTGCAGGCGACCCATGAGGGATCTTTATAATGACGTTATCCATGTCTCCCTCCACCTCATTAATGACTTTTCTTTTCTTCCCAGCCATAACCATTTCAGTCAACTTTCCCTTCTCCACTACGACCTCATCTGTTACAACCTCTCTGAGTTTAGGAGCTTCGACCTTTTCAGCCTCCGGTTCTAATCCCTTTACTTTCTTTGGCATTACTTTGAGTCTTCATTTTATCGATTGAAGAGACTTTGAAGGGCCATACATTATATCTTCTGCGCATTAAATTTCTTCGAGAGTTAAAGGCTTTAAAAACTTTGGCTCTCGAAAAGTCCCTCGACACTACAAACTACAGTATAACACAGCCAAAATGTGTTTGCTAAGGGCCAAAGAGTACCTTCGCGATCGTGGATCTCCTTCCACAGCAGAGTTGCCCTTAATATTTCTCTACCAATATGACTTTGTAATTTCTTTCTTCGGGAGGTAAAGCTAAGATTACTTTAGTGTTGGAAACGGTTCGACTCGTTGTCTCAAACGTCTAGTTTCGTATTGGATTTTTAAAAAACAAATATAGGGTTAGACTAATCATTAAGTGTATTCAACGAGAATGCATGATAAAGATAGTAATACTCACTCGACAAACTTCAATATTATGTATTCGACCAGCTCCAGCTCAGCGCCACCAGACCCAAAATATCCTCACCCCCATAAAGAAATAGTCAGACCGCTAATTCCCCCTATTATTTATTGGTAGTCTGGTAACTAAATGTTTCTTCCTCTGCCGAAGAAACAAAGTGTACTTTCCATTCTCAGTCAGGTGTTCCTTTAGGTAATATGTGGATAATACATCCTTCACTTCAATGAACACTCCTAACTCGAAGGCCATGCATTGAATCGACAATAAAATCCTCCAAGTATTTGGCATCAGCTGAGAAGGAGCGATCTGAAAATAGTCCAAAACCTCCCAAACCAATCTTGGTATGGGTAATCTCAATCCGTCAGAAAAAGGTCTCTCATAGAACCCAATCTACCCTGGAACTTTGTAATCGATTCTTTCACTCGACAAAGGAAGCCTCAATTCTAACGAGTCTGGAAATCTATACTTACATTTGATTTCCCTAAATGATTTCTCAGTCACTAGACTAGCTGGATTCTTCGTTAGCAAGTTTGTTAGTTCACTCGTACTAGGAACTTCACTCAACTCTCCAATTACAGGTAAAGTCCTAAGTGGTATAGACTCAGTAGGAACCTCTTGAGATAACTCGGCTACGTTTATTAACCCAGTCTCGATTAGATCCTGATATTACCAATCTCTATATACCTCTACCTCTTTCGATTCAGTAGAAGATGATTCGACAAAAATATCAATATCAGCTCCTAAACTGCCTAAAGATTATTCACTCAATATTTTCCAAATGATAAGCATGTAAACACGAGGTTCCTAAAAATTTTATCACTTAAATATCAAACCCTAACCCAACCCTCAAACACATTCAATAATAAGTCTACAATTCAAAAGATCAAATAGCCTATTTTGCCTAGAACATTTGAATCTATACTATGAATGTTTAAAGATATTGAAGAACAGAAGAATGGTTTTGAAGAATACCTTGAAGAGCTTGAGACTTCTCTATACTTGATGGCTGAAGAGAAATTTTGTGAATGAGGCAAATGAGCTCTCAAAACTCTCTTCTATACCGTCCCTTTTTGGCGCTTGAATTCCCACCAAAAGTACCTTGAAGCTTGTGCTAGGGTTGAATTAAATGAATAAGAGAAGAACCTAGAAAGTAGCCAAGTCCAATAAGGTCACAGGGAATCTTTCAGAAATATCGACTGAAAGATATTAAAAGCCTTCACGCTAAAGACACAACACGACGCTGTATGGAGGCTTAGAACAGGGGATACCGCAAACTAACATTATCCCAGTTATGACTTTGTACCAAGTATATAACCTTTCGACACGACCATCATGAGAAGGCTTAGTGGAACGGGGACTCAGGTCAAGTCAATAGAAGATATAGGCTTCTCTCCGTCCATACGACAATGTCAAGAGAAATGGCTCATGATCTTTCATTTGGTTCAGTCGATCGGGGACATCCCCCGAAGGAATCGTGACGAGTCAATTGAAGACATGGACCTCTTTCAGTCCATACGATAATGTCGAGTGAAATGGCTCATGAACCTCATCTGGTTCAGTCGACTGGGGACATCCCCGAAGTACTCGTGTCGAGTCAATTGAAGATATGGGCCTCTCTCAGTCCATACGACAATATCGAGTGAAATGGATCCTGAACCTTCATCTGATTCAGTCGACCGAGGATATCCCCCGAAGGATTCATGTCGAGTCAATTGAAGATATGGATCCTTTTTAGTCCATACGATAATATTGAGTGAAATTGCTCATGAACCTTCATCTGGTTCAATCGACGGGGACATCCCCTAAAGGACTCGTGTCGAGTCATTTAAGACATGGACCTCTTTCAGTCCATACGACAATATCGAGTGAAATAGCTCATGAACCATCATCCGGTTCAGTCGACTAGGTACATCCTCCGAATGACTCGGGTCGAGTCAATAGAAGACATGAAATTCTCTCAGTCCATATGACAATGTCGAGTGAAATGGCTCCTGAACCTTCATCTGGTTCAGTCGACCGGGGACATCCCCCGAAGGACTTGTGTCGAGTCAATTGAAGACATGAACCTCTCTCAGTCCATACGATAATATCGAGTGAAATGGCTCATGAATCTTCATCTGGTTCAGTCGACCGAGGATATCCCCTGAAGGACTCATGTTGAGTCAGTTGAAGACATGGACCTCTCTCAGTCCATACGACAATGTCAAGTGAAATGGCTCATGAACCTTCATTCGGTTCAGTCGACTATGGACAATCCCCCAAAGGACTCGTGTCGAGTCAATAGAAGACATGGACCTCCCTCAATCCATACGATAATACCGGGTGAAACGACTCCACTCCTGAACCTTCGTCAGGTTCACTTGACCGGGAACACCCTCGTTGACTCATATCGGGTCAACTAAAGTCATGAGCTTCCCTCAGTCTGTACGACGACATCATGTGAATCAGCTTTAAATCTTTGACAAGATCAACAAACAAATGCCCCACATCTTGTTCCATTCGACAATAATTCTCTCAAAGTCAAGAAATTCTAGACTTAGAAAGTAGAGGACAAACTGTACGGGCCAAATTTGGTCCCATGGGTAAAATCAACATTTCGCCTCGGGGCTAACCGCAAAACCCGAAACCCAATAGCAAGTCTAGTGTGAGAACCAATATCAGACCAAGAGGCCTCACAAGCCCAAAGCCATTTACCAAGAGACCAGTTCAAGAAGGCCTATAAACTCTTCAGTTACCGAGTTAAGAAACGCCAAAAGCTCATATACCCTCCACCAAAATGGCTGTTACAGAAGCTCCAACGAGCAGAGGAAGAGTAAATGACCCTACCTCAGAGTAATTATAAAAGATAAGGTCTTGGAGTGGAGAGGGGGTTGAAATTGATTCAATTCTCTAGCATTTCGCTTTCGATTCACTAAACAATACACCGCCCTTACGGTAAACAAACGGAGACTGAGGTAACTTCAAGCATTGTTCTTCCTATTTTCTCCTCTTTTTTATTACTGACTTGGGCATCAGAGAGTCTACGGCTACCACCACACCGGTGGACAGTACTCCCTGCTCACCCTACCCTCATTTTGTAGGTTCGCTATTACACTCTAAAATTCAGACTCTCGATTGTGGACTTAATGCGAGAACCAGCATCTATAAGTATCGGTACAGTAGTTAATTTCTCTTTCAAAATTTGGAAGATCCTTTCATAATCGTCAGTCCATACAAATGATATTTCCTTTCTCGTCAACTGAGTCATCAGAGTAGCAATAATAAAGAAATCTCAGATAAAATGACGGTAGTAGCCTGTTAATCCCAAGAAGTTTCGAACCTTTATCGCCGTTATCAGTATCTCCCATTTCAGAACTGTTTCGACCTTCTGCAGATTTACATAGATCCCCTCTCTGTTGGGTTTATATTAAGTCCCAATGATCATTTTAAAGCATAAAACACGTGTGGATACGCAAAGAAGTATGACAAAATCATACTCACAATGAACGGATTGGATGCTACGAAGAAAAATCTTTTTCCTCCTTGTTGGTGAAGCTCATGGCAATGGCCTCCATTTGTGCTCCATTTGTTTTCTTCAAGCTCCAAGCTTCATCAATGGATTACAAGCTCAAGGTTGGGTTTCCCTATCACCTTGTATAACCTTTTTGGTGTGCTAGCACAATGTTTTTCTTCATTATATCTCTCGGCCAAGCCAAGATCATGAAGAAAAAATGGTTTCAAAAGCCAAAATGAGAGAAGAGAGAAAAAGCCTTCATGGCCGTGAGTTAAAAAATAAGAGAGGGAGAATGATGTGTTGTATTAGGTTAATTGATTTCAAAAATCAATTAAAAACATATACCAAAAATTTTCTTTCAAAAAGTCAAAAAGGTACAAGCATTAATAGTGACTAGATGTCACTCTCACAAAAGGTGATAAGACTTCTATCACTTGATTGACTAATGATGTGACGCTAGATGTGACTTGTGGGCCCCACTCGATTAGAAATGGAGCGGCCCCACAAACACTGTCGGGCACAGGTTCGTTAATTCTGAATTAAAGAATTTTCGTCGCGACGTAATTAAATCAAATTTAATTAAATAATTATGCCTAGCATAATTACTATTCACGTCGCTAACGAATTAATTCTAAATTAATTCGTTCGCCCGAATTAAAATCTGATTTTAATTCCGCGTCGAAATCCAATTTCGTTTAATATATCGAATATATTAATTTATCGATTAATTCCAGATTAATCATTTTCTCTTTAAATAATATTTTATCCTAGATAAAATATCTCCATAATTATTCCCAAATTAATTTTCTCTCTCATCTAATTAATCCCAGATTAATAAAATGCAAGTCATACGTCATCAGTGAATCTTCGGGAAGTGACCCATGAGATTCCTGGATATGTTGGCAGTAAATACGGTATCGGACTATCCGAACACGTACATACCAAGTACTACGTTTTTTACCGATTTACAAGACAAGGTTGGCTTCTAGCAAAGCGCCATGCCTACCCAATTCTCCAGAAACATGCTTACAGGAATAAACGATCTATATCAGACGTAGTATACGTAGTATTATGTATGTCGATCCAGTATCAGATGTTCACGTGCAAGGCCTGGGGCTGGAATTGTGTCTGCCCCGTATGAAGAACATATCGGATGTCTGGTAACTAGTCTCTATAATCGGATATACATGACATAGTCATAATATCCCGATAGCTGCAGCATATAAGAGAACAAGTTTCGTATCCTATGTGATCATCATCTCCACTATAACTGAAGTGATACTTCCATCTCGACATCACACCCAATACACTATGATTCTCAATATACACAGAAGAGGTATACACAGAACCGGTTAAAGCCCTGAACGACCAAAACCAAAGTATATTGATTGTCGCAAGTATTAGCGGTGCAAGTCTCAGGTTAAGACCAAATACACCTACCCTGAATTCGGACTTCCATAGACACATAGTTATACTACCAATGGAATTTCGAATGGGTCTATCCAGAGCGAAGCTGTTTTCCGTACCATCGGTAAAACACAACCTCCTATTACATTTGCATGAGTATCCAATACCCAAATATATGAGAACTATACTGTTGTGCTCCCACAACACGCACAAGTGTAATACTAGTCTATTCCACATTATCGATGTCCAATCTCGATAATATTACGACTAGGGATATTTAATGATTAAACCTTTGTGGATTGATACTGTCTCATATCATCTCAATCCAGGAACTAATCATAAGGACCTTTCATCATTTATACATCTAGGTGATCTAATCACAAATGATAAAAGAGCAATTTCCTTTGTCACATAGTTTTTTTGTACAACAACACCATGATATGTACAACTAGTGACGCTATGGGTCATAATTGTCCAACAATCTCCCACTTGGCCTATAGCCAGTCACTTAGGTGCCTTACACCTGAACTATGTACATGTGGCTTAAATTTCTGCCGAGAAAACAGCCTTCGTCTACGGATTTAAAAGGTTATCATCTGATGCGATTTATGCGATCATCACATCGCCATGATGTATGATCCGACGAATCAGATGAAAACAGTTTAAAGTATATATATATATATATATATATATATATATATATATATAATATATATATATATATATATATATATATATATATATATGGATCGTTGATGAGACCGTTAATTCTTTAGCCTGTGCTGTAGCATAGCTCAACTGCTAACATAATTATATCTAATCTAATTAGATTTATTTAGATCCAAGATACTACTATTGCTGTGACAGTCGCAGCAATGTTCTGTTTTTGTTGTTTATTCGGTAACAGTATCTTGCATGTAAGATTTCCAGCCCACTGTTCCGTTATTCAAACTTTATAGTACCTTTATTACGACTTACAGTCGTTATTATCAGTTTGGAAACTTGCAGCAGTGATCCCAGTCACTGTAAGTTCTCATTCTCCATAATTTAAGAAAGCATCATCAGTTCATCTAAGATACTAAAGGATGTTCTTAATATCAATCCAATGACTATCACTTAGATTGGCCTGATTGTGAATCCATATGCTCAAAGCATGTGAGACACCAGGTCACGTACATTTTTCAATGTACGAGTTCTCGGAGAGTGCCAACAACTTTTAGATCTAAACCAGTAGATCTTTATTCCTAGAATAAAGGTTGTTTCTCCCAAGTATTCTACGGAGAATTTTTATGAAAGCCAAGCTTTCACCGATTATTTTATATGGGAATATCATTTCCAAGAAATGACACATCATCATTATTAGGACATTCAGTGTTAGTGCGCTCCCTCTAACCCTCTTATATACACAAGAATTATTTATGTTTTGAATTAAATCATACACCATTATGATTACATCAAAACATTAGTCCCATGAACATAATGCTTACTTCAATCCTTCTATGGATCGAATGACCTGCAAACCTTGTTTGCTAGTTTTGGTACGACAAAATCATCAGGATGTAGTAAACATCCTCCAAAAGGTTTCCATTTTAAGGAAAGCGATTTTGAAGTTTAGCTGTCATATTTCATAAATGAAACATGCAGCATCAGCAAGCATTATCCAAATGGATTTACAGTGGCAACAGGTAAAAGGTTTCGTTGTAATCGACACAATATTGATAACGATACCTTTTCGCTACAAGCCTAACTTTATACGTTGGTATGTTGCCATCCATGTATGTCTTCCTTGAAGACTCATATAGTACCAATAGGCACAATGCCTTGCGGTACATTAACTAGTATCCAAACATAGTTGGTATACATGGAATCCATTTAGGACATGATAGCACTTTGCTATAAAAGTAGTCGATACCTTGTATCACTTCCTCAAACGTAGTGAGTTTGTCTTAATTAAGATTGACATCTTTATGAGGTGAGATCAGAAACCCATACCCCAGGTTTTTTCTGACTCTCTCCGACCTACGTGGTTCTTGTGTATTCAAAGATTACCGGTACAGTTTCATCCTTGATGAACTGTTTATGTTCCATTAAGGACTCGGTTCCTTAAACAATATTACTCTGATTTTCATCGAGTTTTACTATCCTCCCACTTACCACTGCATATCGGTGTTCCTCTTAGGAAAACCACATGGTGAGCAACAATTACATTGTTCTCTTGTGAGATGTATAAGTATTATACTTCGGTTTTCCTAGGATAACCTACAATTAGGCACTTATCCATTTTGGGTTCTAGTTTGGTATCATCTAAACTTATGCCTAGCATACCCAAATATTCAGGAATGAGAAACCCGATTTCTTTCCTGTTCATATCTAATATGAATTCTGTCTAACATATTTTCATGGAGCCTTATTCAAAATAAGTTTTGTACTATTAATGCTTATGCCTTTGAAGGAAAATGGTAGCTCAGAGCGACTCATGATTAACCTTATCATGTCTAACAAAATTCGGTTTCTCCGTTCGGACACAACGTCAAATTGACGTGTTCTATGAGGAGTCCTCATTGAAAGAATACTATACTCTTTCAAGTATTTTGAGAAACTTATTGCTTAAGTATTTTCATCATGGTCAAACCGTGATGTTTTAATACTTTAGTCGATCTGTTTGTCTATTTCGTGTCGAAACTCTAAAAGTTTCCGATTTGTGTTTCAAAAGAAACACATAACCATAACGCGATGCCACATCCGTAAAGGTCACGAAATATTCATATCCACATCTAGCCTAGATAGACATGGGCCCACTTACGTCACCATGAAAGATGACTAACAGATCGATGACACTTTCACTTTTATCAAGTAAAAGGTGTTTTAGGCACTTTGCCCAATAAACTAGATTCGTAGACTTTATTTGAATAGAATCAAATCCGTCCTAGTATCCACTCTTCAAAAGTATGGATATACGAGTCTTATTTATTGTGTCCCAGACAACACTGCCACAATTAAGTCTCATCTGATCAAATCAGTTTGAACTATTTGTTTGCCATGTTATATGTTTGAGATTTATTTATATTCAAAATATAAATATTGTTATTCACATTTAATGTGTTTATCTCAATATCATCTTTATAAAATAAAACACTTTAGTGTTCTAGAATATAAAGGTATACTCGCAACGAGTTATACTCGATATAGAGATAATGTTTCTAGTCAAACTAGTTACATTTCAACAGTTTCCTAATTCAAGTACACACCTGAAAGGTAGTTCCTAAACTTAGGTATCTACTGTTAAAACAGCGACTGTCGTCCCGTTTCTGATTCGCAGATAAATCTCAACTGAAGTCAGTATCCTGCTTGTCAGTAGATTCTGCCCATCAGTACATATTTATGTACCATACTTAGTATCTAAAATCCAATTTTAATAATAGTAGTGAAAATGTTAATGACAAACATACTTGAAGTCAGAGCCTTGCCCTTTCTTCAATTCCTTCATGTCTGCTTTGTCCATACGGCAGTCACTTTTCAGTGACCCCGTTTGCCACTGTTCAGGCAGACATCTTGGGATATGTCATTTGTCTTCCTAGAAGACTATAATGATTTTGCCTTTTGCCCTTTTCCGTATCCCAGAAGCCTTTGGCCAAGCCTTGGCCTTTTAGAATATCGAAGTAAGATGCGCCTTGCTCTTCTTGCCCTATTGTAAACTTTGGCTTTGGCTCCTTGAGCATAGCCATTAAATCTCCAAGAATTTTCTATTGCAATTAATGCTACTAAGATCTAATTATAGACCTATGAAGATCCTTCAATTTCAACATCATGGTTTAAAGATCTAATCCTTATTTATGACGACGAAATTAAGGAGTCATTGCGGCAAGATTAACTGATTAAGCACTTAAATTGTCATCACATGTATCTTCCAAAGATCATGCTCTACTATTTGCTTAACTCCGGGCTTAGGCCCAAGATGTTATTTTATCAAATAAAGTAACTTCTTAGTTTTCAGGACTATCCTGAAATTTTATTCCCAATTTGAAAATTAAAGTCGTTTAAATACATTTTCCCTAGGATTATGTTTTAAACACCAATCTTTCATTTTATTTTGATTCTAATAGTCCAACTATTTAATCAACGATTTCAGGTACTTTTGAATATAATGATTACTATAGTCCAACTATATTAATCAACTATACTTTAATTGGTTAAATTCAATTATATTGATTACTATAATCCAATTATAAAATCAACTATAAATTGAAATAGTTTGCATACAGTCCAACTGTATTAAAACAACGATTAAATATTAGTCCAACTAATATATTAATTTATTTGACGAAAAATTGAAATGAGCGCGTATGGCAAGTATCTAAACGAAAATGCAAATCTAATATTTGCCTCCCACTATTTTTCGGCGAGCCTCTAACCCTCTGTTGAGTACTCAGGAAACCTTATTTCCTAGTAGGCTAGGATCCCGTTAAATAACACACAATCTTGACTTTGGTCAACAAATTGTATGATACTTAACTAGGTAGATCTATAAGATTAATTGGATCTCATTCAATTCCTAGATCCAGTAGGTGGACATCCAAGTCCGAAATATATATCTTATAATGCCAATATATCCAATATATTCCCTAACATTTTTCCTATGAATCAATTAAGTCTTGGCTTTGGCACAACAAACTTAATGATCCCAGTTAAACGGAACCCATTGACTTTGGAAATCTTCGTAATCAATGTCGATGGACAATAAGTGATCTTGACTTTGGCCAACAAATCACAACTTGGACAAGACACCGATATGGAACAAAGCCTTCATGATTCAAACACATCTACGACGCACAAAGGTCTTGAATTTGGCCAACAAACCAATGCCAGTCTTGGATATTGAGTAAAAATCACTCAATGGAAGGAAAAATGCTTAATATATTTTGAGGGTTTTTCGCGTGCAAATTGGAAACCAATTTGTTATCTTTGTTAAGGTCTCATCATCATACACCCTTAAACATGCATTCTAAAACATAATAAGGCGCGTAAGTAAATATAATAATGATATGCAGATGGATACTTAAACACATTGTTCCTAGAACAAATCTCTCAATTTCCTCTCTCCCGCTAGCACAAGTATTACTTCTACCCGATTACATAACACTTCTAAAGAAACCTCATTTACATTGAGGAGAATATGTGAGAAGAAAAATACAAAGAGTAAGAAGGTAATAAGCTGGACACGCAGGTCCAATTAATAAATTCTAAATTTATTACAATAATTTCCAAATTTGCCCCACCCATCTAATATCCATCCGATATACATTATTCATGCATCGCAATCATGTATTCACACAAGCATGTTATCAATCAATCTAATCCAATTAATTAATCTGAATATTAATGACCATCCAATGTTCAAACAATGATTTGATTTTACGCGAGTCAAACTCGTTTTGCGAATAAGTACTCAAAGTACGAATTCTTGAATTAAATTAAACTACAACATTAAATCCAATTTAATTTGCATTTAATACTAATTCACTATTTAATTCCAAATTAAACATTCACACTTTATTAATGAACTTTTACGACTTAGATTCCAAATCTAACCGTTACGGGTCTCAAAGCCCGATTAACATCCAATGTTAATTTAATTAAAGTTCAATGGGCTTTTAATTAATTTCTTAAGACATGGACTTTTGGTCAACTTGGGTCAAACCCAAAGACTAAATATATGAGAACTATGCCGTTGTGTTCCCACAACACGCACAAGTGTAATACTAGTCTATTCCGCATTATCGATGTCCAATCTTGATAATACTACGACTAGGGATATTTAATGATTAAACCTTTGTGGATTGATACTGTTTCATATCATCTCAATCCAGGAACTAATCATAAGGACCTTTCATCATTTATACATCTAGGTGATCTAATCACAAATGATAAAAGAGCAATTTCCTTTGTCACATAGTTAATTTGTACAATAACACCATGATCTGTACAAATAGTGATGCTATGGGTCATAATTGTCCACACTCTTATGAGAAGATGTGTCTCAAAAATACCACATTGTCCAACCAAAACTCACATT
Source organism: Zanthoxylum bungeanum (assembly GCA_019454045.1). Lineage (NCBI taxonomy): Eukaryota > Viridiplantae > Streptophyta > Magnoliopsida > Sapindales > Rutaceae > Zanthoxylum > Zanthoxylum bungeanum. Next base: position 75,097 of record SKCR01039275.1, on the reverse strand, counting down.
TAGAGAACTTGACATATAATTACTCCCTCCTCAAAATCTCCAATATCAATCGAAGGTATTGCTCATGATCGATCTGAGATGGGGAATACACAAGGATGTCATCAATAAACACTCAAATGAACTTATATAAATACAATTGGAACGCTCTATTCATCAAACCCATGAATGTTGCGGGTGCATTAATAAGTCCGAATGACATCACTATGAACCTATAATGCCCATATCTAGTTCGGAATGCAGTCTTCAAAATATCCACATCTTGGATCCTCATCTGATGATATCCCGATAGAAGATCGATTTTTGAAAACACCGAGGCTCCTTGAAGTTTATCAAATAAATCATCGAAATGAGGCAATATGTACCAATTCTTAATCGTCATCTTATTGAGCTGACAATAATTAAATAATATTGGATCATTTTTTCATGAACAATAATGGTGCTCCCCAATATGATACATTGGGTCTAATAAATCCTTGATCCAACAGTTATTGCAAATGTTCTTTCACCTCATTCATTTCTACCGGGGCCATATGATACAGAGTTATCGAAATAGGAGCGGTACCAAGCATCAGATCTATAGTGAACTCTAGATCTCTACGTGGAGGCAATCTTGGTAACTCATCGAGAAACACATCATGGTACTCTCATCCACTGTGGAGATACTCGCTAATAATCCTTTGCACCCCTTTTTAATCATTCGACAAGACGAAATGACTGAAATGATAGGTGCCACAACCCGACTACGATCACTGACTATCTTGAACTCTGCATTGTCTAACCTTAACATCATATCTTTATCGCTTTAATCAATAACGGCTCCATGAGTTGTCAGTCAATCCATCCCTAAAATTAGACTAAAGTCCTCCATCTATAACGGGTAAAGTACAACATGTAGCTTCCTCCCTCAATCCCAGCACTCAATCCCATGTATATTGTATCTATCTTGATGTCCTTCCCCGAAGGAAGACTCACAATCAAAGGAATCATGTTGGACTCCGCTACACTACCCAGACAAAGAATACAAGCAGTGACAATAAATGAATATGTAGATCTCGTATCATAAAGAGGTCGAACGAGCATACCTGATACTTGAGTTGTACTAGATACAACATTGCCACTATCATATACCTCATGCTCTGTCATGGCGTAGACTCGTCTTCTATTAACATCGAGTGTAGTATATGTCTGAGATGTCTGTGTTCTACCACCATATGCTCCACTGGAGTCCCTCTGTTTCTGCCCCGTGTGAACCCGAGCCTCGTCCACGACTACCATCAGAACTTGTCGCTCTACATATCCTGATGTCGCTGCTCCTCCTACTAATTGCTCAGCTCCTCGAGATCTATTACCAGTAGGGCAATCTCTAGCCAAATGTCCAAACTACCGACATTCGTAACATCTATTTCATTTGTTGCATTGTGTGCTGATATGATCTTCCTGACCATAATTATATCATCGACACGTGTTAGTCGATCGAGATGCACTCGTTGTACTCTGATCAAGAGATGATACGATGCCTCTACTATGACCCTGCTCATTCTATCCCCCACAGAACTGTCCTCTAGGAGAGGCACTCTGTGTGTATCTAGGTGGAATCCCGCGATATCTCGACTGTGGAGAATAATGTCTGCTATTTGGTCTATCTTGTCTCCCCTCAGAAACCTCATCTCGCCTCATCATCATGCTCTCTCGAAAGGCTGCTATGTTTTCTCTCTCAATCTTGATGTCACTCTCTGCAATCATAATTTTGTCAACCAGTATTATATATAGAAGCTTCAATAAAATCGAGATCCTCAACCTAATCTCTTGTCTCAGTCCACCTTTGAACTTCTCCCGTTTATTATAGTTGTTATGTGTGCCCACAATCTTAACTTATATGAATAAGTAAAATATTTGAAACTCTAGACCTATGGATATGTTGACAACATAGATTAGTGGACCATCTACAAGATTAAATACATATGATCCTCTCTTATATTGACGCATAAATTGAATCTTAAAATAGGACTTGAATTCGGTACTGTTTTTTTTTTTTTTTTAAATAATTTTGATTGGTAGTTATTAGATAGGGTTATTTACGTTTTACTACTAAAGTTATGATCAAATAACAATTGGGTACTATGAATATTAACATATTACATTTTACTACTAAACTTATAAAAATTTAACATTTTACTACTTTTCCATCCAAACTGTTAGTTGACCGTCAGTTGACCTTTAAAAAGACCGTTTTATCCTCCAAATAAAATAAAAGTGAAAATATAATTATACCCTTTAAAAAACATATCTAAATCTTATATATAACAATAAAAGAAATACAATCAACAATCACATTTATAAAAATACTTCAATCTCTAAATTATCCATATAACCCAATAAAATCAAGAATTTAATTTACCAAATAATTAATAATTAAAATTCTCATAATAACCAAAATACTTTAAAGTATAATAATAAAAGAGATATACTCAAAAATCATTATTTCCAATATTCAGCCGTACGATTACCACTGTTGATTATAATATTTATAATTTATAATAATGGTGTGTTAAGACTCTTTTATCCTTAAGATGTCAATATGATGTCATGGTCAACTACGGTCAACTAACGGTTTGGATGGAAAAGTAGTAAAATGTTAAATTTTTATAAGTTTAGTAGTAAAATGTAATATGTTAATATTCATAGTACCCAATTGTTATTTGATCATAACTTTAGTAGTGAAACGTAAATAACCCTTATTAGATAATAATGTAAATGAAATTGAATATTAATTAATATTATTATTATATTAAAGCATGAGTGGAAGAAAATTATAAAAAAAAAAAAAAAAAAAAAAAAAAAAAAAAAAAAAAAAAAAACTTAACATTAGTAAATTTAACACTGAATTCAAATTCCTCAAAATCATGCTGTCATAACATTGCCTAGCCAATTGGCTTAACACAAATGATTTTAGTCTAGGAATGTGACTTGAATATTGGTATTGGAAGTTAAAAAAATAACATTCAATAATGTCAATTCATCAACCATGATAATATATGAAATCAGGTCAATAACTTAAAAATTTATATCAAAAATTTATTTTTTTACCAACGTTTCTTAATGTTGGCAACCAAATTAAACAAATTAGGGCTTCATATATATAAAGATTTATACATATATTAAAAGTTTAGTTTTAATGATGTAAAATTATTTATTATTGTATCGTATGAGATAAATGGTTTTTAAAACTTTAAAACAGAAAGTTGAAATGAGTCCAGCTCTTCTTCATTTTCTCATGTCTAAGCCAGTAACGACAGTTGTCACCGACTCACTGTTCAATATAAAAATTTATAAAAATTCAACTTATAAATTATATATATATATATATTTTAATTAAAAATCAAATTTTATCCAAGTCAATGAATATTGTTGCTTTGCGACTATCTCCATTGGCTGATCAGGACGGGAAATTAGGCAAAGATTTGGCCGGAGCTTTCAAATATAGCTAGTGATCATGAGTTGACAACGGTAGCTTTGGGAAGAAATTTGTTGCTTGAAAATCAAGTAAGGTATAAAAATGGGCACCCATTTTCTTTTACAGTTTGATTAATGTGTCCAAAATCTGTGAGATTGCAACAAAAGTAAGTAGTTCTGAGAAGCCATAAACTTGAGTGGTTTACAATTTCACAAAAAGACTCCTTTCACAAAAGGTGCCACCTTCGATGGACTGGCAGAGTACTTCAATCTCTTGGGTGGTGGTGCTGCTGGTTCCTCTTCCTCATCAGAACTGAAACTCTCGCTGGAATCTTCCATTGATTCCCAAAAATCTTTGGCGTACAATAAATGGATTCCACAGTTTGTCACCTCGCAACACTCTATACGTGTACCCTTCAGATCCTCAAGATAGAATTGGATGAAGGCTTCGTTACTGTAATAATATTCCTCAAAAACATCTGAAAACATATTGAAATCGTAACCCAAAAAAAGGTGATCCGACCCAACATAACGAGGTCCATGAGAACCATCAAGCCAACCAAGCAAACTGCCAACAGCAACACTTAAGGGACTGTCTTCAGTTTTGAATTTGCACTCACAGACAACTTGACAACCCCAACAGCCATCATGGTCTCGAAATGCAACGATAGCACACATAGCAAAGCCAACAAATTTATCATTGAACCAATCTGGTGGCAGCTTGAGGGTTGCAGAAGATCCCATGCTTTGAAACATGAACCACTCTGGAAGTTCACTTCCAGGGCAACAGATAATACCTCTTGGGATTTCACATTTTTCCTGTACCACAAACATTGTCAACTTTAACAACCCATAACTTTTTTTTTTTAATGGAAAAAAAAAAAAATTAACATCATTCAAACACCTTTTCAAGTTCCTCCCACCATGCAGTTGCTTCAAGCTGCATTTTGCGTGGAGCATCTTTAATAATTTCTTTTAGCTCATTCTGTTCATTCTAATCCAATTAAAACAACTGTGAATATGAAGTATATGAATTCCAAGATGTTTGTGTGAAGAGAATGGATAAACCTGATAATGCTTCCAGTGACGAGCAACAATGTGCTCGAATATCACCTAGATCACATGGAAGATCTGGTAAGGATTGAAGCCTCCCGCAATAGGTTAAGCTGAGCCAAATCAAATGAGAAAGCTGTATGATGCTTTCTGGTATTCTCTCAAAATTGTTTTTGTCTAGAAATAAAATTCTCAGCGAGGATAACTGACCAAGATTTTCAGGTAATTCTGTGATGCTGCAATCAGTCAGTCTTAGATACGTCAGACTGGTCAGGCCAAATGAAATAGGCAACGACAGCCCCAACTGCTGATGACCCATGATACTCTTGAAAGATAATCTACCAAGATTTTTCAAACATACAATCGATGAAGGTACTTCTCTTATAGCAGTTCTTTCGGCTTTCAGTTCCTTCAAAGCTTCTAAGTTTCCAAGTTCGTCAGGCAAATTCTCAAGATTGGAGCAACCTGAGAGATTAAGGTGTTGAAGAGATTTCAACTTACATATTTTGCTCGGGAGCCCTTCAAGCCCTAAACATTTTCCGAGATTCAATATGATTAGATTGGATAGACGCTCAATGGACGAGGGAACTTCTTTGATTGCAGTTCCATCTAAAGATAACTCCTCTATATTACAAGAGAGCTCTGGAAAACTCTGGAGATTTGAACAGCCAGAAAGCATAAGCTTTTTAAGAGATTCCAAATGAATACTTGTGGAAAGACTTGTGAGGCTTCTGCAATATCTTAAATTTAGGACAACAAGCTTATTCAGATATTGAATAGATGGGTGAGTCTCTAGCAAACTGGTACAGCCTTGGAAATTCAAGCTCTCAAGATTTTTGGCCAGCGAAAGATCTGGGATTTTGGTTAGATGCTTGGAGTGACTTAGATTTATGTGTTTTAAGTTAACAAGTTGCTGAAGCAAAGTATTAAAGAAAAAAAAGCAAATGATTAGCATATATGATATCTATAACTTCTAACTAAAAGATAAATTGCTTCTAGGATATACCTGGACGCCTCTCCATAGTTGTTTAATACTGCTATGAGGCATTTCAAGAGAAACGAGATTCTCTGAACGAATATTTGAAGACAATGATTTCAAAGGACATCCATGCCACTCAAGATACCTAAGTTCAGTGAAAACAGACTCCAGGCCTTGAAAATTATGCACCTTATTCATGTTTTCTCCATACTGTGAGCTATAAAACCTGAAGTATCTCAGTTTAATCATCTTTGTGAAAGTACGGGCATTTAGGTGTATCTCTTCGACTTTAGACATATCCAAGGAGATGCCCTCAATTGCTTCAGTTCCCTAATAATAAAAAAGAAACCACAAGTTGGCATTGAATTTATATAACTTAAGCCCACAATTAACCTTAAGTGGTCAAACATTTAACTGCTAATGTATGAATTATAAGAGCAATGATACAGACACATACAATTTACACGAACACATACACAAATGCTTATGTGCTTAAACAGCCACCATAAAACCACTGCAAGGCCACCTTGGTTTTATGATGGTTGTCCAGCCACATAAGCATATGTATATGTATCCGTGCAATTTGTACGTGTCTCTAACATTTTTGAAATTATAAACAAAATAATGAGTGATTTACATACGCATATTATATATGCAAACTTCTGTATACAAATTGATATAGTATTTATATTTAAATGAAAAACCACATATCCACTTATAATTCTTAGGCTTTTTTATATTTATTTTCACCTTTCCATTAGTTATTATGAGTTTATCACACATCAATTTACTAGTAAACCTTGTATTTAATGTTATTTTTCAATAGAGTATTCTCCAACAAAATGCTATGATAAATCTTGCAAAAAATAAAATATAAATAACTATTAGTGACTTCAGTGCTCACCGTGTTTTTTGTCAAAACATTATAGATATCCTCGTGATGCCACAACCGGCTGCGCCTTCCAGGATCTTTGATGGATTCTTGCCGGACAATTTCCCTACCCATTTCTTGTAGCAAATCATGCATCATTATTTTGTTCTCCCATATAGTTATGAGACACTTATCAACAAGAATACTAATTCCTATTTCAGCTGAGAAGCCACTGGCATCTAGGAACTTTATTACAAAATCTTTGTCTTCTCCTTTAAAGAAACATGCAATATCAAGAAATATATTTTGCTCTTCGTCATCCAAGCCATCATAACTTACTTTTAGCACTTTTTGGATATCCACATGAGGAACTCGTTTCAGTTTATTAATTGCACTTTCCCAATCTTCTTTTCTCCTTCCACAAAGAAAGCGCCCCAAAACTTTAAGAGCTAATGGAACTCCTTTGGCATATTTTAAAATTTTGCTTGATAGCTCCAAATAACCTATATTGGGATGGTTTTTCCCAAAGGCATATCGACTAAAAAGCTCAAGTGCATCTTCCTCGAATAATTCCTTAACCTCATATATCTTGTCCACTCCACAATTATTGAGAACTTGTTTATCTCTTGTAGTTATAATAACTCGACTCCCTGGAATTAACCAATCTAGACCTCCAATTAAGAATTCTATTTGTTCGAAACTAGACACATCATCAAAAACAATTAGAACCTTCTTGCGGGTAAGTCTTTTACTCCCAAAGTGGAAGCCAATACAGAGACTTCCAAATGACACACTCCCGCCCTCTGATATTTCAGAAAGAAGTATTTGTCGCAAGTGAGCTAATCCTCCAGTTTTTTCTGATTCTTCTCTAACATTTTGAATAAAGTAAGAACCATCAAAATGACTCGAGATTTTGCTGAAAATAGCACTAGCAATTGTTGTCTTGCCTATACCTCCCATGCCCCAAATCCCTATGCTGTATACGCCTTTCGTCCCAATACTTAGTAATGACTGAATTTCCCTTATGCTTGATTCTGCTCCAACCAGCTGATCTTTGCTATTACTTGGAAATATATTGTTCAATCTCTTCATAACATCTTTGACAATTTCCTCTATAAGTGCAGAATCAGGCCTAAGAAACATTGAAAATAAATAGAAGATTCAAATAGATTAATGAAAAAGAAATGAGAGAAAGACAGCATTAAGTTCCAAAGATATAATTCATTGAAGAGGTTCCCTGATTCTAATAATAATAACATGTTTACTCTTGTGAACAAATATAGTATAACACCTGAGATTTTAATTTATCAATCTAATATCTGATATTTTAATTTTATAAATCATTCTTTGCAACATCATTTAATATTTGTTTCCGTTTGTAAATATGTGAACAAACCAAAGTCTGTTTCCCAAAACGTGAGGTTGGCTACATGTTGACGCTATTGTGCTCTATCCAAATATTTGAACAATAATTATTTAATATAAATTTGACTAATTTCTTTCTTTTATCCTTCAATACCTTACATAATATTTGGTAGTAAATCCTGATTTTTACATAACTTCCGTCGTTCACAAGGAATTTTCCCATACATCATATTGTAAAATTGATAACAGTTACATTTTTTAATCAAATTGCCAATGTTTCCAGAAATATAATGATTTTATGCAGCTAGCAGAGTATTCTGCGAGGAGATTACCTAACAACATGAGAATCAAAGCCAGAAATATTGGCTGCTTCCCTCAAAGCAATCCTCCATTGTTGCAGCTTATCTATGTTCCCCTGAAATCGCTCTTCAAGCTTCGAAAATGCATCCCCAAAAATCCCAGTTTGGTTTCTTACATATGATGGATCAACATGATAGAAAACTGGTATGACAATTTGTCCATATTTGTCTTTGCATTCCAGGATCTTCACAAGTTCTTCAAGGCACCATCTGGAAGAAGCATACCTTTTAGAGAAAATGACCACTGAAATCTTTGATCCTTCAATTGCATCCAAGAGAGACAGCGAGATTTCTTCTCCTCTGATAAGTTGGTTATCAATGAAAGTTTCGATCTTTTTTCTACACAAAGCTGCATATAGATGGCTGGTAAAGTTGTCTCGTGTGTCCTCACCTCTGAAGCTAAGAAAAACATCATATTTTACTTGAGCTTTGATATCAAAGGAAGAGGAAGAAGAAGAAGCCATGATTCTTCAATTGATGGGATCGAATGTCTTCACCTATTTCATCAATCTTTCTTAGTTTTACCAGTTTGGTTTCTTACAAATGATGGATCAACTTGATAGAAAACTGGTATGACAATTTGTCCATATTTGTCTTTGCATTCCAGGATCTTCACAAGTTCTTCAAGGCACCATCTGGAAGAAGCATAACTTTTAGAGAAAATGACCACTGAAATCTTTGATCCTTCAAGTGCATCCAAGAGAGACAGCGAGATTTCTTCTCCTCTGATAAGTTGGTTATCAATGAAAGTTTCGATCTTTTTTCTACACAAAGCTGCATATAGATGGCTGGTAAAGTTGTCTCGTGTGTCCTCACCTCTGAAGCTAAGAAAAACATCATATTTTACTTGAGCTTTGATATCAAAGGAAGAGGAAGAAGAAGAAGCCATGATTCTTCAATTGATGGGATCGAATGTCTTCACCTATTTCATCAATCTTTCTTAGTTTTAATCTAAAAAGAAAATAATATAATATTTAATATGCTTGTAATGTAACTTCCTTTTTCTTTAGATCATCCCTTTCTTGGAAGATGCCTTGGCAATGTTGACTTTGAGTTAAAAAAAAAAATATTTCTTAGTTTATGTATCTTGCTTCCAGAATTACCAAAAGACAAACAGGTGCTTAACTACCGGCTCAATTAATTTATAAATACAAAACCAACTAGCTTAATTATATATTCCAAATTCAGGCTATAATTGACTTGACTTTTGAGAGAATTAGTATCCTATGAAATCATGAAAATCATCTTCAAAGAATTCCCAGTATGAAAACACAAAAACAAGGGGCTGAAAAAGCAGATTTCCTAGATTCCCAAATGAATTGGCTTATTCAAAAAAGTGTCGTTCATTAGAAGATCTATCTGATGCCAGATACTACATGGTCCTAATTTAATTTCTTCTAAAGATTAATAATAAATTCAAAGAAGATACTTAAGTAATATGAGCCCAATTAAGATCTCACACTATCTGAATAAACACATGCATTCAATCAATCATTCAAATCCAAAACATTCAGTTTAATAGAAACTTGGTAATTAAAAGCAGAGTAAAATGAACTCACCAGCGGGAAAACTTAGAAATCATCGACAGCAAGCATGCCGATGAGCTGACTTTGCCGCAAAATTGACGGTGGACTTTGTGCAGATGGATCTGAACTTCTTAAAATTTAGTATTGTTGATGGTGATTCTTGTCACCAAGTACTTTGAACACTTCGGTAAATTCGGTAAAGTAGGAAAGAAATCTCTCCTTTTGAGAGGATGAATAGTTTGAGGATATTGACCGATTCCTTGACTAGATATAGTACTCGACTTGGTCTCTTGTATTTGACCGATCTGAGGAAATAACATGATGCAGATATCAGAGATCGAAGACATCAGAATTGACCCCGACCACTGTTGCCCGGTAGTCCGGGTCAGTCCTATCCTTTCTCCCGGATCAGATTAACGAGCTCGGATATTATGGATCAGGTAGGAAGCAATTGGGTTAGTTCGGCACAATAGTTTGCCGTCCTCATGGAGTTCGACGTGTACCCGAGACTGTTTGGATATTTCCCCCTAACATGTACCACCGCGTGAAAGAATCTTCACAGGCTGTCTTCATAATTGTTGTGTGTGTCAATACTCAAAACAAAGTGATTTAATGAAGAGTCAGATGACATGCTTACTTTCGACGGGACAGTTGGGGCAGAGAGCCCATCAAACGGCAGGAAATCCATGTGACTGACGTCATAAAGATATGAGAACAATGTTACTTTTTCTTAGTAAATAAATGGAGGGTAAACACATTTGTAAGGGTTGGCAAAATTTTACTCAAGCACTACTTTTAAGAAAACACTAAGCAAACAGCTCGGTATTATGCGACCACCCTTGAGAAGAGGTCGACCGAGTTCGATTCAGATATAAAACCAATATTCTACTTTGTTCCTGTAGACGTATGTTGGATCCATTCCACCGAACCACATATAAATCCTTTGTTGATTCTGTGTTTGTTCTCCATTTTCTGCTAAATTTGCATTTGGTCCCCATAAACCAAACAAATTCATAGTTGGGGGAAGATTGTTCGAGGAACGAGTTTCCAGATTTGTCCCTGGAACGAAAATCAACCGTCAATAAGTATAAACTAGTATGGGCTCGCATTTTGCTATTTTCGTCCGAGTTTATTCTCTTCTTTCCATTCAGTTTTTAATTAATGAAATTTATGATTTTTAATAATTATAATAGTTTTCCTTCCTTTTGAATTGTAATTATTTTCTTATGTTAATTGTATATAATTTTGACAATTAATTTTTTTTATGATAGTTATCTTTTCAAATCGTGATTATGTGAGATTCTAATTACATAATAATTACACATTATAAAATTCAAAGTAAAATAATAAATAATAATATAACAAAAAAACTAAAAAAATTGGCTAATTTTTGTAGACGATTGATATTTATATCTCTTATTTTAATAGGAGATTATATTTTAATACCTAATAGGTTTTTTTATTTTTATTTTATAAATTACTAATAAAAAATTAACTGTAAAGATTATCTGTCACATATTTTTTTTTAATTTTAATAGGAGATTACAATATTTTTTTTATTATAATACGTAATATAAAAATAAACTATAGAGATTAGGTACCACATATAATTTTTTTTTTATTTTAATGAGACTTAATTTTATATTTAATAATAAAAATTATAAAGATATTTTAATATTATAATTTAATAATAAATATGAGATTCTATTTTTATATAGCAATAAGTTTCTTATTTTAATAATACAATTTAATAATAAAAAAAATTATATAGATATTTTAATTTTATAATTTAATAATAAATATGAGATTTTATTTTTATATTGTAATAAGTTACTTATTTTAATTATTATTGTTTTAATTTTATAATTTTAAAATAAAAATAATTTTAGAGATATTTTAATTTTATAATTTAATAATAAAAATTAATTGTAGATATTATGTGACATATATTAAATTAATAGGTTTCTTATTTTAATAAGAGATTATATTTTTATTTTATAATAGGTTTCTTATTTATTATTAATTAGTTAATTAAATTAATAGGTTTTTTTATTTTAATCAGAGATTATTTTTTATATTGTAATATGTTTCTTATTTTAATAATACAATTTAATAATAAAAATTATAAAGATATTTTAATATTATAATTAATAATAAATATGAGATTCTATTTTTATATAGCAATAAGTTTCTTATTTTAATAATTTATTATTTTAATTTATAGTTTTAAAATAAAAAATCAATTTCAGGGATATTTTAATTTTATAATTTAATAATAAAAATTATTATAGAATTAGGTGTCACATATTAAATTAATAATTTTCTTATTTTAATAGGGGATTATGTTTTTATTTTATTATAGGTCTCTAATTTTAATTTTTAATAATATTTATATATTATTAAAAATAAAAAAATTAGAAACTTATAACAAAACCTATATATATATATATATATATATATATATTATATATATTAATCATTTTTAAGCCTCCCCATTGTGCCACTTGACGACTTTATATTAAAGGTGTAAAATTAAATTAATTAATAAAATACATATTATAATTTTATAAGAATTATATTATATATATTATCCTATTGAAATGGAAAAAAAATTATTTATTAATCTACAATTAAGCTAATCTTTACAATTAATTTTATTATTAAATTATAAAATTAAAATATCTCTATAATTAATTTTCTATTATTAAATTATATACAACAGTTGTGTGAGCCTATTAAAAATCTCTTGGCACAAGAGGATACTTACAACATAAGGAAGTTAGCATCATTGATATCGTCCATAAGCTTGACATAATGACACAACTATTCAAAGTCAAGCATCATACAAGACATTCTAACAATCTATCTTTTTATTCAAGACCTCATAAAGCTAACAGGTTGAAGAATGTGGCAGAAGCACAAAGTGGAAAAGATTTATATTTGCCTTCTCATTTGTGGAAGAGGCGCTTGAAGAGTAATGCCCATGACAATATTTTATATAGGACATCCAAAGCCATATTAAAGTCTCGTTGAAGGAAGATCTTTAGAGAATGTCTAATTGAAGACGTTAAACTTAGCACTAGCAGAGAGGCAACCCATGCTTTTTTTTTTTATTTCTTTACTTTAGTTTTATTTTCTTCTGTGTTGTTTGCGTGAAATAGTTTGCATGTGTATTTATGCAAGTACTAGCACAATCTACATAGCTCGCGCAACCAAATTTTGACTAGTAGTAGCCTGATCAACTTCATGCATGGTAGTGTTATTCCACATTTTTTTGTTTTTTCCGCTCATCTTACATTAAAGACAATATAAATTTTAAGTTGGGGGTGTGTGTATGTTAGTGTCAGTTCCTGCTATTTAAAAATAAAATAAAAAATAAAAAATCAATTTTTTTTATTTAGTTATAAGTAGTAAAGCATAGTCTAATGATAAGTTTGTTTACTTGAGGATGAAATCTTAGAAAACGATAAGTGCCTAATTGAATTTTATATGACTCCTTAAGTATGTGATATAGGTTAGACTCGTAAACACTTAAAAGTATGTTTCTAATAGTAAGAGCCTAGGCAGTGGACAAAATAACTAGCTGAGAAAATTATTTGAAGATGAATGACCGTTTGCTTAGATATATATCTCTGTTTGTAATTATTTATGATATATGATATGGCTAGAGCAGAAGAAAGAAAAATCTTGAGAAAAAAATGAAAAGAGCATAAAAGAAGAAATACATTGAAGATAAACGTGAAGTTACCCAAGGGCGAGTGGTATGATTGTTAGGGTTGGTGCTCTGAGCGCCGATTTTATTTTTTATTTCCTTGTAAATACTTATGTTACATTTTATTATGAATAAAATGAACAGTTTCTTTTATATAACTTCTTCTTTAATATGGTAAAGACGTAACCGACCTTAGAATGATTAGTTATGATACTGTTGCAAAAGCGTCACAACTGACATTGAGTTGTATCATGACATTGTCATTCTTAGACAATTCCCGGTCAAGGTTTACACTACTTGGTCAGTAAAGTAAACTCGTTGAGACTGGTACATGTCGTATATTGGAATCTTGGATTCCGATGGTTTCTCAGTGAACCATGAGTCTTGGAGACTTGTATAGATGTGTAGGTGTTTATAGCGGATAGACACTGAATGACTCACCGAAGATTCTTAATGGATGGTACACCAACATCAATAAGAATATTCTCGGATTGAGTGAGCATAGTGATTCTTTGACTTGAGATACCACTGTGTATATATGAGTTATCTTTCACACTTAGATGGAAATCATGTCACCGATCTATTTAGATCAGACTTCCGTCTGTTCGTTGGGTGTGGACTGATGCTCAGGATATCTTGTGTGTATCAAGATAGGATCCGTCAACTTTATGTACAGAGCATATGTATTCAATATGGAATTAGCAATCTGTTAAATTCATGGGCCCGTGGTACACTGTAGAAATTAGTTCTAAGTGTTTTTTGAGAGTTTGCTAATTGAAAAGTCGACGTGATTATATCTATAGAGATTTAACGTTTGTATCTATATCTCTGGATTAATCGGATACCTATGACGGAATGATTATATGTATGCAGTGACCTCAACCCGTATGGTTCAGAGAGTTTATATGTGTTCATCATAATTTACGGGTGGGTGAATTATGGACACAAAATTTTATTTCGTGATAGATATGCCTGAATATAGAGAGTCTCACCAATGAAATACACTCGTAGAGCACTATGGAAACTGTTATGAATAATATTGATGATTTATAACTCGTTTAACGGTTAAATGAATTGATTTTATTAAATACACAATAATAAAATATCAAATTGTGATATTTGACATATATCATTTATATATATGTATTCAATATTTAAAGTAAATATAATACATATATTGAGATATTTGTATTTAATTATTTATATGTTAAATAATTAAGTTAATTAAATAAATAAATATCTTATGTAATGATTAGCTTTTATTTGGCTTGATATCATTGGCACACATTTTAGTTCACTTTATTAAAGGCAAAGGTTGTGGATGCTAGTTTTATTTCGAGGTCCACAATCGAGAATTTATAGGTTGAGGGCATTAACGATCCTGTAAAACAAAGGTAGTGTGAGCGGGGAGAATACTACCCACTGGTGTGGTGGGTGTCGGGGTCACTCCGACGCTCAAGTCAGTAGTATGAAATGAGTAGTAAATATGATTTCATTAGTTGGCAAGAGTCCCCACAACGTGCTTATTTATTTGATGGAATATCACAACATGTGAGATTATGCCTTGTGCTAGGCAAAGTGGGGGAATAGTGGTTGATGAATTGTCCGTAAGCGTGTGGCTTAATTATAATTCAATAATGCTAAGTTTTATGGGTTTGATTTACACTATTGGGCTTGCTTACTGTTGGGCTTTGAAATGAAAAGACGATTTTACCCTTGGTCCAATTTTGACCCGTACAGTTTGTTCCATACTCTTTAAGTCATAGAGCCTTTGACTTGGAGAGTAATTTGTCTCGTGTATCACCTGAGATATATTTTGATATGTAATTCTTTTGTCTGGAGTAGCCAAAGGTTTAAGGCTTCAACTTAACTCTATAAGAGACGTGAGGAATGTTCTCAGTCGACTGAACCAGTTGAAGGTCAGGTCTCGGATTAACTCTGCATAAGCCATGGGGAATGTTCCCAGTCGACTGCACCTGTTGAAGTTCAGATAATCCCCATACTACGGATCCAAAGACCAGAGGAGTCTATAATTATCGTCTGGACCAGATGAAGGCCAGGTCTTGAACTTGACTCGACCCGAGTCAATGGGGAATATTCCCTGTCGACTGAACTGATGAAGATCTGGATAATCCCCATATTACTGGTCCAAAGACCAATGGAGTCTATAATTATCGTCTGGACCAGATGAAGGCCAGGTCTTGAACTTGACTCTACATGAGCCAAATGGGAATGTTCCCAGTCAATTGAACCTGATGAAGGTCAGGATAATCCCCATACAACGGGTCCAAAGACCAGAGGAGCCTATAATTGGCGTCTTGACCAGATGAAAGCAAAGTCTTAAACTTGATTATACCTGAGCCAATGAGGAATGTTCCCAGTCGACTGAACCTGATGAAGGTCAAGATAATCCCATACTACGGGTCCTAAGACCAGGGGAGTCTATCATTGGCGTCTGGACCAGATGAGGGCCATGTTTTGAACTTGACTCTATATGAGCCAATAGGGAATGTTCCCAGTCGACTGAACCTGATGAAGGTGAGGATAATCCCCCATACTACGGGTCCAAAGATCAGGGGAGTCTATCATTGGCGTCTGGACCAGATGAGGGCCATGTTTTGAACTTGACTCTATATGAGCCAATAGGGAATGTTCCCAGTCGACTGAACCTGATGAAGGTCAGGATAATCCCCATACTACGGGTCCAAAGACCAGGGGAGTCTATAATTGTCCTCTGGACCAGATAAGGGTCAGGTTTTGAACTTGACTCTACTTGAGCCAATGGGGAATGTTTCCAGTCGAATGAACCTGATGAAGATCAGGATAATCCCCATATTACTGGTCCAAAGACCAAGGGAGTCTATAATTATCGTCTGGACCAGATGAAGGCCAGGTCTTGAACTTGACTCTACATGAGCCAAATGGGAATGTTCCCAGTCAATTGAACCTGATGAAGGTCAGGATAATCCCCATACTACGGGTCCAAAGACCAGGGGAGTCTATAATTGGCGTCTTGACCAGATGAAAGCCAAGTCTTAAACTTGATTCTACCTGAGCCAATGGGGAATGTTCCCAGTCAACTGAACCTGATGAAGGTCAAGATAATCTTATACAACGGGTCCTAAGACCAGAGGAGTCTATAATTGGCGTCCGGACCAGATGAGGGCCATGTTTTGAACTTGACTCTATATGAGCCAATGGGGAATGTTCTCAGTCGACTGAACCTGATGAAGGTTAGGATAATCCCCATACTACAGGTCCAAAGACCAGAAGAGTCTATAATTGTCGTCTGGACCAGATGAGGGTCAGGTTTTGAACTTGACTCTACATGAGCCAATGGGGAATGTTTCCAGTCGAATGAACCTGATGAAGGTCAGGATAATCCCCATACTACGGGTCCAAAAACCAGGGGAGTCTATAATTGTCGTCTGAACCAAATGAGGGCCAAGTCTTGAACTTGACTCTACATGAGCCAAAGTGGAATGTTCTCAGTCGACTGAACCTGATGGAGGTCAGGATAATCCCCATACTATGGATCTGAAGACCAAGGGAATCTCTAATGTCGTCTGAACCAGATGAAGGCCAATGTAGATGTCGAATGAGACGTGAATGAAGTCTTAAGTCATACATGTCTTGTACCTATTAAAATTCACAAGCTACATACATATAGATATCAATGGGATGCATATCGAGCATCAAGACATTCATGTATCTGGGATCCACAATAAGTCTCAAGCTACATATATAGTAATGTCGACTGGAATATCCTCCACTAGAGCTATACAACACACTAATGTTGACTGAAGCATCCCTAGCAAGTCTCATGTATTTCTAATGTCGACTGGGACATTCTTAAAAAGTGCAAGCTATACCTGGTAATGTCGATTGGGATGTACACACCAAGTCTCAATATAGTGTCGAGTAGATTGTCCCTGCAAAGCTTTTATTAAATCATGTTGACTGGAACACCTTCACATATAATCCCCAAGTGTTGTTGAATGAGATATCCTTGCCATGTCTTCTTTTATGTAGGTCGACTGGGGCGTCCTCCTCATGCTGAGTTTCTGAAATCATCTTACATATGCATATCGACTGGAATAATAACATGAAGCATTATCTAATGCTTGTCGGCTGGAACCATGTTACATATGCATGTCGACTGGAATAATAACATGAAACATTCTCTCAAGCTTGTCGACTGGAGTGTACCAGCAATCATTTATACATGCATGTCGACTGGAATAATGACATGAAATATTCTCTCATGCTTGTCGACTGGAGTGTACCTGCAATCATCTTACATATGCATGTCGACTGGAATAATAACATGAAGCATTCTCTAATGCTGGATTGTACCTGCAATCATCTTACATATGCATGTCAACTGGAATAATAACATGAAGCATTCTCTAATGTTTGTCGGCTGGAACCATGTTGCATATGCATGCCGACTGGAATAATAACATGAAACGTTCTCTCAATCTTGTTGACTGGAGTGTACCAGCAATCATTTATACATGCATGTCGACTGGAATAATAACAAGAAACATTCTCTCAATCTTGTTGACTGGAGTGTACCAGCAATCATTTATACATGCATGTCGACTGGAATAATAACAAGAAACATTCTCTTATACTGGATTGTACCTGCAATCATCTTATACATACATGTCGACTGGAATATTCTTACAATAAAAATCATACATTAATGTCGGTTGATATAAGCATGCAGTCTTCATAAAGAAATGTTGACTAAAATCCAATGATCCTTTCTAGGTTGTGTCGAATGAAATAAGATGTCAAGGTTTCACTCTGGAGGAAGTGATTCCATTAGATAGATGAGATATCCTCGGAATTGACAGATTTCATCCAATCGCCTCAGTTGTTTTCATTGTGATACTATTTTTGGTAGATTTGAGAGAAAATGAGCCTAAGGATGTTTGGAGCCCAAGTTCATTAAATAAAACCCTAATGGGATTTTCGAGACACCTTTTGGAGGGAATTTGAAGCGCCAAAATGGAGTGTATAAGAATGGATTTTGAGAGTAATTTTATCTCACACGAGAATTCCTCTCGGTTGGCAAGAAGTTTATGAGCTCTCGTGATCTTCAAGGTACTCTTCACATCCTTCTTGATGTTCTTCAATTTCTTCAATTCTTCATCGTGTAGATTCGAGATGTTCTTAGTCAAATAGGTTATTTGATCTTGAAAGATTTAGTGAAACTTTTGGATTTTGTTTGTGGTTTAGACGGGTTTAGATCTTTTAAGGAGTAGAAATTTTAGAAAATTTGTGTTTATAACCCTGTCGCTTGGAAAATATCGAGTGACAAATCATTGGGTAGTTTAGGTGCGCAAATTGACAAGTATATTGAACAACCTATGAATGATTCAAGTAATGAAGAGATTCATATGGATTGGTCGTATGAGGATTTTATAGAGGCTAGATTCGTAACAATAGCTAAACCATCGTTGGGAGTGTCCACCGAAGCGATACCTTTGAGATCACTACCTGCCATTGGAGAGTCGAGTGGGGTTCCAAGCACGAGTGAACCAATAAATATCCTAACTAAGAATCCAGCTAGTCGAGTGACTGAAATATCAATGAGAGAGATGAAATTGAAATATAGGTTTCTTTCATCAGTAGAAGTAAGACTAGCGTCGTCGACTGAAAGGATAGATTACAAAATTCCCGGGTAGATTGGTTTTTATAAACGTCCATTCATAGATGGATTCAGATTCCCTATCCAAAGTTAGTATGGGAAGTGTTGAATCATTACCAGCTGGCTCCTTCTCAGCTAATGCCAATTACTTGGAGGATTCTACTGTCGATTGAGTGTATGGCCTTTAAATTGGGGATCGGATTCGGAGTGGAAGATTTATTGTATACATATTATATGAAGGAAAACCTGAGAGAAAAAGAGAGGTATCACTTGTATCTTCGACAAAAGAAGGAGCATTTGGTGTTGGGACTTACAACAAACAACATGGGGGATTGGCAAAAAAGTTATTTCTTTGTTAGAGGAGATGGTGTATTTGGGTCGAATGGGGGTGGAAATATTCCTGAACATTGGAGTTCATCGAGTGAGTGTTTTCAACCTTATCTTCGTATTTTATATTTATAATTTGTATGACTGAAATTCCTCTTCCATTCTCCTTCCACGTCTTCAGTTGAACATAAAATTTGATACTACCAGTCGTGTCGTAGTATCAAACACAAAATTCATTCTCAGCTTGCCTGACTCAGAGAGGAATTGGAGAGCTGCTTTATAAGAGAGGAGACTGAGGTTAACTTCGTTGTGGAAAAAAGTCTTTGATTCAGAAGGTACCCCATTGGCTTTGTATAAGCATATTTTGGCCGTGATATTGTGCACTTGGGCGATTGAAGTTACATTTGGAAAGTTGCTATTTTTAAAACCCTTGATCCCTGAAGAATTATTATGCGCAGCTGAAATGATGTCGGGTCCATTTAAGGTGCCAAAACTCGATGAAATGAGGAGCCGAAGGAAGACAAAGAAAGTTAAAGAACCTGAAGCCACCAAAGTGGAAATCCCCAAACCAACAGAAGTCGTTCCGGCTGAAGTCTCTGAATCAATAATACAGCCGATTGAGAAGCTCTCCACTTCAAAAAAGAGAAAGGCAATAGTAGAAGTGGAGGAAGATGCAGAAAATGTCATTGTAAAGATTCCTCATGGGTCTACTGCAATCTTGGATCCTTCCAGAATTTCTAAATTTATTAAACGTCTCCTCCTTAAAGAAGATGAGCAACGGTTGACCGAACTTGGTCCGACAGAAACCAACAAAAAGATTGCTGCTCTGAGTTATCAGGTACTTGCAAAGTATATTCATATTTGCATATATATATATATATATTGTCGAATGAGAGATATTAAGTGAAGTTTGTTTCAGGTCATGGAGTGTGGCCTTTTTATGCAAGAGTATGCTGAGTTGAGGCAGAAGAGGATGATGGATTTAGAGAAGGCCAACACATCCGTCAGAAAAGACTTTGCTGAACTGAAAATGAATTTTGATGCTTCTGAAAGGAAGTTGAGAAAAGTGGAGAATGAATTGAAGGAGACACATGCGACATTGAAATTGGAGAAGAATGTATCAGAAGCAACCAATGAAGCGTACAAGGAAAGTGTGGAGAATTTGACGAAAGAGAAATCTGAATTACTTGAGCAACTTGAAGTGGTTGCATTTGAATCGATGATGAAAGAGAGGAGTAATCTAATGAAGGAGTATCTGGCTGGTCAGAATGTCGCCTGGAAGCCGAAGAAATGAATCCAAGAATATGAGAGGCTGGCTGCTGGGCTATCCCTTACAAGCGAAGGTGAAGAAGAAGAGAATGAGGAAGAAGTGATTTCGAATGAGGTAGTTAAGGTGAAAATGGTCACTAGAGAGGCTGAAGAAGAAATGGTTACTATGGAGAAACATGATGAAGCAGTTGAGGACCCTGGATTGACTGAAATTGGCCTGATCTCCTCTGTTCCCGGCAAAACTCCCGAAGCCCCATCCGAGGATGTTCAGCCTACTTCTGAAGTTCTGGCGTCTAAAAAGCCCGTAGAATGAATGAATATGCAATTGTAATTTTCGTTTTCGTTGTTTTTTGTAATGGAAACCGTAAAACTTGAATGAAAGTGTTTCATTTTTGGTCAATACTTAAGTTTTTCATTCTTGCTTTGTCGTATGGGTTTCAGAATGCCAAACATTTATTTAACAAGATAGCACAATATTTCTTATTATCAAACAATTCACTGGCCGAGTGGCTTATGACAGAGGAAAAATTGATGTTACCGGTAGAATCGTTTGAGATGAATTGCATTCCAGCTATTCTGAATTGGCCTTCCTTCCGTCGTTTCCAACTTGTAGGAACATTGCCCAACGATCTTTGTAATGACGTATGGGCGTTCCCAGTTTGGTCCTAGCTTTCCATCTTTGATTTCATTAGTATTCTGAAAAACTTTGCGTATGACCCAATCCTCTTCATTAAATGTTATGCACCTGACATTCTTGTTGAAATACTTGGCCATTTTTTTACTGATGAGAAACAAGTCGTATGAAGGCTTGTTCTCTAAATTCATCCGCTGTATTGAGGCTGTAACTCATGAGTTGTTGATTTGAGTCTTCTTCCAGCCATTGGTAACGAGGTGTTGGAACAACTCTTTTGGCTGGAATCACTGCTTCGCACCCAAATGCAAGCGAGAATGGGGTTTTTCTAGTCGACGAATGGGTAGTAGTTCTGTATGACCACAAGACTCCTGGAAGTTCATCTGCCACGCTCCTTTTGATTTCTCCAATCTTTTCTTCATTGTGTTCATGATCGTCTTGTTGGAAGATTCGGCTAGACCATTGGCTTGAGGAAAATATGGGGTTGAGAAGTTTAATTTGATTCCCCAATTCTTACAGAAGTCTTGGAAACGGTAGCTGATGAATTGGGATCCGTTGTCAGTCTCAATTTCTCTTGGTAATCCGAATCGACAAATGATGTTTTTCCAAATGAAATTTTGCACTTCTCTGTCTCGTATCTTGGCAAAGGCTTCTGCTTCGATCCACTTTGAATAGTAATCTGTAAGGGCAAACATGTAGACTCATTGTCCTGGGGCGGTTGGGAGCTTTCCAACGATGTCCATTCCATATTTCATGAAAGGCCAAGGTGACATAATCGGCTTGAGCTTCTCTGGTGGTAAGTGTGAGACTGGGGAAAATCTTTGACATTTCTCGCATCTACGGGTGAATTCAACCGAATCTGCCAGTATAGAAGGCCAATAATACCCTGTCGTGTAGGCTTGGCACGCTAGGCTTCTTCCACCTGATTGTTTCCGCATTCCCCTTCATGTAGCTCGGCTAATATGTATTGGGCTTCCTCTGGAGTAAGACACTTAAGGTAGGGACCAGATAGAGACCTCTTTAAAAGTTGTCCATCATGTAGGGTGAATCTGGCAGCCTGTCGTTGAATCTTTCGAGCCTCCATTTTATCTTCTGGTAGTATGCCATTTTGCAAATATTTTACAATTGGAGTCATCCATGAGTCACCTGATTTGATTGTGGTAACTTCCTCGACTCCATCTTTCCAAATTTTTGGCCATTGTAAATAAACAATTGGGACGAATTGGGTTTTCTCTCCTTCCATTGTTGAACTAATATTGGCTAATGCGTCTGCATGTGTATTTTCATTCCTGGGGACTTGAGAAATAGTTAATTGCTCGAATTTCGACTGGAGTTCCTTCACCTTTTGTAGATAAGAGGCCATCTGTGAGTCTCTAGCTTGATATGAACCCTTGAATTAATTGACAATTAATTGAGAATCTGACTTGACTTCGATCTTTTTGGCTTCAAGCTATTGGGCCAAGTTTAGGCCGGCTATGAGGGCTTCGTACTCGGCTTCATTGTTGGTGACTCTGAAGCCGCACTTGACTGTCTGCTGCAACACGTTGCCTTCAGGAGTGGTAATCACAATCCCTAAGCCACACCAATGTTTATTGCTTGACCCGTCGACGGTAAGCTTTCATGTGTTTGAATGATGAATGCAATGGATTTCTTGTTCAGTTGTTGCCTGTAGATTGAGACTGAAATTAGATATAAATCTGCGAGTGCTTATGATTTAATCGCGGTACATGGTTGGTATGTGATGTTGTGTTCTCCAAGCTCCACTGCCTATTTCGTCAGTCTTCCTGAAAGCTCAGGCTTATGGAGTATGCTTCTCATTGGATACGATGTATAAACAGTGATTGGGTGCCCTTGAAAATATGGTCGAAGTTTCCTTGCTGCCGTTACCAAAGCCAGTACCAATTTTTCCATATGAGGGTAGCGAGACTCCGCATCTAATAATGCTTTGCTCACATAGTAGACTGGAGTTGTGTCCCATTTTCTTCTCTGATCAGGACTGCACTTATCGCTCGCTCTGAAACTCCCAAGTAAAGAAATAGCCTTTCATTGTCGAGTGGCTTTGATAATAAATATGGGGACGACATGTACCGCTTAAGCTCTTCCAAAGCTTCCTCGCAGGCTGGAGTCCATTCAAAGTTCTTTACTTTCTTTAAGGTGGAGAAGAATAAAAAAATTGTGTCTGTTGACTTGGAGATAAATCTATTAAGTGCATCAATTCTTCCAGCTAGTCGCATGACATCTTTTGCATTGGTAGAAAATGGATTATCGAGAATGGATTTGATCTGAGATGGATTGGCTTTTATTCCTCATTGTTGGATGGCTCCATTTTGTAACAATTTTTGGACTTCTTCGTCAATGATCTGATTTCTCTTCGGGGCGAATTTTCTTCTCTTCTGTCTAACAGGAGGGTAACTTGGGTCCACATAGAGCTCATGAGTGATTAACTCGGGGTCGATTCCTGTCATATCTTCGTGAGACCAAGCGAAACAATCATGCCGCTTCATCAAGAAATCAATTAAGTCTGCTCGTAGCTTGGGATCTAGATTAGCTCCAATCTGTGCTTTGTGATCTGCATATTGTGGGTGAATTTGGACCTCGTCAAGTTCATCTATGCTTGGTAGATCTGGTGGTGAAGCAACAGATTCCTTCATTAATTGCTATGCCGACTGAGGCTTTTCTT
Organism: Zanthoxylum bungeanum; assembly: GCA_019454045.1. Lineage (NCBI taxonomy): Eukaryota > Viridiplantae > Streptophyta > Magnoliopsida > Sapindales > Rutaceae > Zanthoxylum > Zanthoxylum bungeanum. The sequence goes on along the minus strand of SKCR01039275.1, from coordinate 51,213 downwards.
TTAAAATCGTCTGGTAACAACTCTTGGAAGCAGATTGGTCTCCTCTTATCTCTTGGATTCCCCACATTGTGGGAAATTTGAGCACTTGATGGTAAGTAGATGAGACTGCCCTCATCTCGTGAATCCATGGTCTGCCAACAATTAAGTTGTAGGCTGAGGGACGGTCGAGGACCAAAAATGTAGTCATTTTATTGATTCCTCCCGCATAGACTGGGAGAGTTATCTCCCCAATTGTGTATTTCTGTTCGCCGTTGAATCCAATAAGAATTGTGGACCTCATGTTGATCTTTTTTATTCCGGTTCCCATGTCGGAGATAGCAGTCCTAAAGATGATGTTTGCTGATGAACCCGTGTCAACTAAGACTCGTTTGACCATAAAATTTGTAATCTGCAAAGAGATTACTATCGCGTCATGATGTGGATTCATTTGACTGGAGTTGTTGTCGTTTGGAAATTCAATTGACATAGTCGAATGGAAAAGACCGAATTTTGCTACTCTGGTATGTTGTTTCGCGGCTGAGTATGAGATATTGATGACTTCGGATCCACCAGAAATAAAACTTACAGTATTGTTGATTGGTGGTGGTGGTGTGGGGGCATTTCTTTCTCGTTTCTCCGGGCCATTGTAGCTTTTCCTTTCTCTGAGAGAAAATCTTTCAACTGTCCTTTATTCAGCAATTCCAATACTTACAATCTAAGTGTCACGCAATCTATCCATAATCCCGATGAAATTCACATCATTTGCTAGTATCTTTCATGGCAAAATAATCTCTGGAGCATGGGGGCCATCTTACTTCGCTCCCCATCTTCTTGAGGACTGAAACCAGTTCTCCTGGGGAAACAGTGAAATTGTAGTCTGAGAGTCTTTCCCTGTTTACCGACTTATCTTGTACCCTGAATGGCAAGGGCTGATGCTTGAAGTCTCGGTTGAAATGTCGATGCATCTTTTGATGATTCTTCCTGTCTATTGGCTGCGGTGTTTTGTTGGGAAATTCTTTGTGTCGTTTGGTAGTATCTTGAGTATTATTGTACTGCAAACTAGAAGAATTCTCCTTCCTTTTGTTCCTCTTGTCTTCTTCCCACCTTATTTCAATTTGAGCTCGAGCCATGGCTTGATCCATCATATAGCATCGAAATTTAGTGAGTTTCTTGTATAGTCTACTTTTTAAAAGCAGTCCATTTTTAAATGCTTCAACTGCTGTAGGCTGATGGACATCTGAGATAGTCATCATTTCTTTATTAAAGCGAGCCACGTAGCTTCGTAAAGATTCTCTTATCTTTTGTTGGATGGCGTAAAGGTCGTCTGAAGTCTTTTCAATCTTGTAAGAGCTTGCGAAATACTATACAAACTTATCTGCCAACTGTTGGTATGACCCAATAGACCTGTATGGGAGATTGATGAACCAAGTTAAGGCTGGACCCGCCAACATTTCTCTAAATCCTCTGCACATCCCAGCTTCCCACTGTCGAGAGGTTAGGCTTGTTGACATCATCTTATACTTGTAATGGATGATGTGGTCATCTGGGTCAATCGATTCATCATACATTTTCATATCTGGAGGACTGAACTTCCTTGGTAATTCTACGGAAGTGATAGTCTCGATAAATGGTGTGTCAGAAATTTTCACGGCTCTACTTCTCCTTATTGGTAGATTGACACCTGGCAGACTGAACAAGATTGCTTCTTTGAACTCTAACATTTCTTTACGCATGTTGGAAGCGACTTGCTGAGCTTGATCGACTGGAGAAATTGGCACACTTGTATGATTTCTTGGATGGTCGCCTGGGGAAGGGTCATCATTTTCCATGTCATTGAATGTCTCCAAAAGATTGGATGGAGCCATATGATTGTTGGGATTGTCGGGAGAATCACGTTGTTGAGAGGTGTGAGAGATCAGTTCCAACTGTTTCTGAAGGTTTATGTTGGAGCTTCGCATGGTCAGGTTCTCCTTCTCCAAAGTTCATAATCGTTCTTGCAGCATAGTTATTTGGGCTGCAATTGGATCTGGCATATGCTAACTGCTTGAAGCCATGAGTGATAGTGCTTTAGGAATTGTAGATTAAGAGATCTTCGCTTGCTATGAATCACTAAGGCCCACGGTGGGCGCCAAATTGTGGATGTTGGTTTTTCTTCCGAGGTCCACAATCGAGAATTTGCAGGTTGGGGGCACTAGCGATCCTGTAAAACAAAGATAGTATGAGCAGGGAGAATACTACCCACCGCTGTGGTGGGTGCCGGGGTCACTCCGACGCTCAAGTAAGTAGTATGAAATGAGTAGTAAATATGTAAAATGTGAAAGCAAGGTTTGTTATTACCTTATCTTTCTTTGGGTGGCCATAAGGGCGGTGGAAGATGTTTAAGGAATAGAAAGCTCGGAGAGCTTGTGTCAGAGAGCATATGCTTGTATGTGAGAAGTCTTACTTCGATGTCTCTGCACTTCGAATTCTGTTTCTATTTATATGTGGGGAAAGATGATTTCATTAGTTGGCAAGAGTCCCCACAACGTGCTTATGTATTTGATGGAAGATCACAACATGTGAGATTATGCCTTGTGCTAGGCAAAGTGGGAGAAGAGTGGTTGATGAATTGTCCATAAGCTTGTGGCTTAATTATAACTCAATAATGCTAAGTTTTATGGGTTTGATTTACACTCTTGGGCTTGCTTACTGTTGGTCTTTGAAATGAAAAGACGATTTCACCATTGGCCCAATTTTGACCCGTACAAAGGTTATCTTTAATTTTGTAAAAATGTGGACCAATGAATATTGAACAAAAATAAATAATTGTTATTTAATTTTTGGAAGCCAAAATTCGGCCAAGGGTGAAGGATATACAAAAGTTATTTTGTTTCATTTTTTCACACTTAGACAAGTTGAACAAAAATTTACAAATTGAGTTGAGAGAAAATTGAAGAAAGAAAGGAAAATCAAAGCCAAAAATTTGGAATTTTTATAAGTTTCTTACACTTTCTTCTATATAGAAAATATTTCTATTATTCTTAACTTCAAATTGTGTTGTTAAGTTTATTTCTCTACTCTTTGAATTTGTAATTAAATTTGTTGGAAGCTTGTTTGAGGATGTTATGCATGTATGATTAATTTATATGTTTATTAGTGTAATTAAGCTTAATAAATTAATTAGAAATTAAAGTTGCCATTCTAGAGTTGATTAGCCATTCATAATTAACCTAGAATTGTTCTTGATTAATTTCATGATGGTGAGACTTGAATGAAGTGGTAATTGAATGATTAAAATGTTGAATTAATTCAATTTAATGTAAATTGTGTAATTGGACTAATGTTTGAAATTAGGGTTCCAAACCCATTCCAATTTTGGGGCTTTTCATATATATGATATAATTTGATGTATATTTGATGTATGCCGAATTTGGGATTGATTGAATTTGATCTTGATGTGTTTTGAACAAATTAGGCCAAATTACAATTAATTAAAATACTGGGCAGTTTCGGTAATTATGGAAAATTATGGGCAATTTCGGTATTTCTGAAAATTTTTGGGATTTGAGTTGCAAATTATAATTTCATATATTTGACATGTATAAGTTATTTTGGGATTTATTTGGAATCAATTAAATATGTATTTGACATTTTAAGGACCAAAATAATTAATTTGCAAAACTTTGGGGTAATTTGGTAATTATAAGAAATATGATTTCTTGGGTTAAAATTTCAGATTTTAAGTATTGGTTAATTAAATAAATAACTTTATTTAATTTTTCCAAGAAAATATTTTGAAATCGGAAAAATAAGTTTTCCGCGTTCCGTTGCGCCAACCCGTAATTCCTTATAAAAACCTCAACAAGGACCACCATAAGGAGAAATGATACCTTAAAGGATAAGTGTGTCAAAAGATAAAGAAAAAGAGAAGCCGTACCATATCGAGTTCAATGAGAAAATATTGAGCACTTTTGAGATATTTAGGTTAGTTTGACCAATCAGATGTTAATTTTTGAGACGAAATCACTAAGTTAACTTACTTAGGAATCAAGCTGTGACCGGACCTTTACACACACACACATTGTGAGTCTAACTTATATGATTTATTTAAAAACGCGGATAACTAGGTTGGTTTGACCCATCGAATGCCAATTTTTTAGACGAAATCACTGAGTTGTCTTACTTTCAAATTATGATCGGACCTTTACACACACATACATTGTGAGTCTAACTTAGATGAGTTATTCAAGAACTTGGATTTGAGTTGCATTGAGTATTTTGAAGGGTCTTTGGTTTCATTATTGGACATTCACTTAAGACAATGTTATGTACAACTACTAGAACTGTTTTATTTGTTTCTTTATTTTTACATGATTGCATATGTGTGTTGAATGTCGTTTGCGGGTGTCGAAGCTGTAAGCCCTGACGAGATTATAACTCGTCCACTAGGGTTGCCTAGGGATTTAAAGGCTTGTTACATACGTTAAATGCGATCGTGATCTCTACGAAAGTGGCTTAGGCTAAGTTATTTAGTTTTTTATTTTATTTTTATTTGTTTTGCTCGATGACTAGAAAAATATTAAGTTTTGGGGGTGTGATGAGCGATTAATATATATATATATATTTCCTACCACTTTATCTTAATATTTTATGCAATATTTCGAGTTTTATGAGCGCTTTGATATGTTTCGGGTGTATTTTATAGGTTAAAATAATATCAAGACCCAATTCAATGAGGGATAAAAACGGCAAAATACAAAGCAAATTGGGTCATTTTCGGAGTCAAAACGTGCGTCTGGACGCTGGATAGCGTGTCGAGACGTGCACAAGTTAAAAAAAAGAAGCATAGAGCACTAGCAGGTGGCGTGTCACGACACGCCAAACAAAAACAAGAGCATTGCGACGTGCAGACGGATGTCGCAACAAGGGAAATTCACCCCTAATTCGTCTAGAATCCGATTCTTAACTAGGAAAGCTCCCAGGACCTTATATATAAACATAAGTTCGTCCAAAACCTAAAAAAGAAGCCTCATAACACAATTTTGGAGACTTAGAGCATAAAAGAATGCTTAGAGTAAAGCAAGGATGAATACTTCAACCGGTGCTGAAGATTGAAGGAGAATACTGCAAACGAGAGTTATTTCTTTCATTTTCTCTTTAATTTATATTTTATGAGTTCTTATTTTGTATCTATAATGATTATCATGTGTTTATTGTTTACCATGAGTAGCTAAATCATTCATTTAGGGTTATAATTGATCTTAAGCACATGTTTATTAATTAAGTTGCATATTTTGATTCCATTGGGTTATTTATTTATTATTTATTATTTTATGTGCTTTGATTGCATATTTTATTTGTTTGACCAATAATAGAATAGTCGTTATAATCTTTAGGTTCGCGATAGGGGAAATTTGGATTAAGCCTTATGAATAATAACGCGTGATCTAGTTCTTTTGAATAAATTTCCCTTCAGGTATAAATATACATGCAAGGCATGCGTAGCCAACATTAGATACTTAATGAATTTGGTTTAAATTAATTAAAATAGACATATAGTTAATTAGTTTAAGTTGAATATTTATATCTAACCATCGAAAGAGGCTGATAGATAGTTTACTGTTCTAGGTTAATAATTTGTAATAACCAAATGAAAAGTGTTTGAACTCATTGTTTGTGTGATTAGGTTAAATTACAACCCTAGATTCTTCTCGTATATAAAGTTTATCTCTAAAATTATAGTTTGTTTTTTTATAAAGTTTATCTCTAAAATTATTGTTTTGCTTTTTATTTAATCACTCTCTCGCACCCATCTGTTTAGGTGTAGTTAAGTAGGTTAGTATTGATATTGATAAGAGAAATAATAAGTCTCCGTGAGTACGATATCCGACTATTAGTTACTATATTATTTGAGCGATCATGCGGCGATGAATATAGTGTTTAAATTTTCCATGATATGGTTACAAAATTTGAAAAAAAAGAATTATGAATTAAAAAGGAAGAAATTTTTTTTTCCATTTTAGCCGTGAGACAGATGAGGTAAAACAAAGGGCATTCGTCACACGGTTCGCATATTGGTCGAAAGAGAACGTTAATGGTGTGTTTACTTGAGGGTAATGGGAATGGAGGAATGAGAACCATTTCAATTAAGGTTGTTTACTTCCTAAAATTGAATAAAAATGGGAATGAGAATGAGAGTGGGGCCCAAAAATTTGGGAATGGGGAATGAGAATCTCATTCCCACCACCCCCATGGGAATGAGATTCCCATTCCATTTATTGATGAGAAATTACAATATTATCCCTAAGATAATTAATTAATATTAATTTATAAATAATAAATAAAATGTATTAATAATTAATCAATAATTAATAAAAAATAATATTTACTATTTTAATAAAATAATAATTTAATAAAAAAATATATTAATATTTACTTAATTAAAACATTAATAATTAATTAATAAAGTAATACTTAATTTATAAATAATAAATAAAATTAATAATAAAATAATATTTAACTTTTCAACACTAGTACCGTAAAATGCACAGATGTTTACAACTTGTCTTCTTGAAGTTGCTTCCATTTTTTTATGTATTTCTTTCACAATTTTGAATGTCTTCAAGAGTGCAATGACAAGCTGAATTTATAGAACCTGAAAAAGGGTGAGTAATAATAGCACTATTACCTGCCAAATGACAATTATTAACTAAACAGTAAAATAAATTGTGAAAGTCAAAAAGTCTGGATTCTGTCGGCGAAAATAAAAAAAAATAACAAAACAAATCATAATAATAATATTTAAAAGAAGTAACTGCTCAAATGACGTCTATGCGTCAGAGACAAGCTTCCCATCCAATTTTCTTATAAATTGGCAAACAGAGTCTTTTAAAGTCAGATTCCCGAGACTTAATTGTTGCCTTTCTTTTCGAAAGTATGCATGTAACATACGAATTTCATGATACACATATCCACTGGGATGGTATTAAGAGTCAATGATATGTCATCCAAAGACTCCTTACTCATGCCATCCCTAATGAATTTAATTTTATCTTCGCGGTTATCAAACATCATTCCTAAAGAACGACAACGAGTATTACATGTCATGCATGAATATTTATAGCAAACACATAATCTTTTAGCTCTTCTTTTCTTAGCATATGTGTTTTTTTCCTAAACCAGACAGATATGAAATAAAAGAGTCAGAAGACTCACCAGCCAATCGGACTCGTGCTTTAATAATCCAACAAAGGTCATTAGGAATACCTTTGATCATCAGTAGTCTCATTCGTTCCATGCGAGCTTTGTAGACTTTCATCAGAGAGTTTTGAGGGAGATAATGAAATTGCTTGTGAAGATTTGCGAGAACGTCTTCCATCCTGAAATGTGACTTTATCTACAAAAATTAAAACACACAAAAATAAAACACACCAAATCTCAATATATACATAAATTGCATGGGTTGCCTCCCTGCTAGCACTAAGTTTAATGTCGTCAGCTAGACATGACTGCCCGAACATTAGGCTGGATCTGAAAGTGTGACACTTTCTTTTTGTCACTCAAATGATTCTCCCCAGTAGTTCCTGACACGCTTGCTGTTAACTTTGAATGTTTTATTGGAGTTGGGATCATGTAACCCAATGGCTCTATCTAGTAAAACTTGGGTGATTAAGAATGGACCTGACCACCGTGATTTTAACTTCACAGGGAAAAGTTTCAACCTTGATTTGTTTAATAATACCCGCTGCCCTGGTTCCAGTTGTATGCGCACTAACTTCTCATCATGTCTCTTCTTGGCCTTTTCTTTGTATAGTTTGGCATTCTCAAAAGGTTGTATGTGAAATTCCTCAAATTTGTTGAGTTGGTGGAGTTGTTTCTCTCATGTTGCTTGTATTTCAAGATTTAACTTCTTCAGTGCGCAGTACGTTTTATCTTCAAGCTCCACAGGCAGATGGCATGCTTTAAGTTTATCAGTGGAACATTGCATTGCATTCTAAGTTCTGGACGGTAATATCTATCACATCAAGTCTGAAACATTTCTCATTCTTTTCATCATCCGGGACATTCATGACTTTGAAAACATTGAATGTTACTTCTTGGTCCTGTACCCTCATGGTTAGTTCACTTTTTTGTACATAATAATGGTTCGACCTGTAGCCAAGAATGGTCTCCCAAGGATGATGGGCACGTCTTCGTCTTCCTCCATGTCAAGGATAATAAAATCTGCTGGGAAAATGAATTTGTCAACTTTGACCAACACATCTTCAACTACACCTCTCGGAAATGTGAGTGTTCAATCAGGAAGTTGCAAAGAGATTGAGGTGGGCTTTGCTTCTCCAATCTTTAGTTTTATGTAAATAGAAAAAGGCATCAAGTTAATACTAACACCTAAATCACACAAAGCCTTACCGAAGTTATGTTCTCCTATGGTGCAAGGGATAGTGAAACTGCCAGGATCTTTCAACTTTGGAGGAAGCTTCCTCTGAATGATGGCGTTGCATTCTTCTGTCAATGATATTGTCTCATAATCTCCCAATCTTCTTTTTCGTGACAAAATATCTTTCATGAATTTGACATAGCTGGGCATTTTTTCCAACGCTTCTACAAATGGAATGTTGATATGCATCTTTATGAAGATCTCCAAGAATCGAGCAAACTGCTTGTCCAGTTTGTTTTTCTGGAGACGTTATGGAAATGGTGGAGGTGGGGTGAATCTTTCTCGATCATTTGCTTTTGCTTCTATTTCCTCCATCTGTGGATCTGCTTCGCTGCTTTCTTTTGGAACTTCTTCAGTGGATGCCTTGACTCCAGCATCTTTGTTAATCTCAGTATCTCGCTTTTCAAACCGATGGCATGACATTGCTCTTTCCCCATGTTCCTTGGATTTGGTTCTGTGTTGCTAGGAATGGTACCTTGCGATCTGTAACTCTGAGCATTGGCCAGTTGTCCCATTTTATTTTCCAGTGCTTTAATAGAAGCTGAATGGCTTTGAATCAATGTTGTTTGGGATTGAAACATAACATCAAATTTGGTTGTTTGAGAGTTGTATTTTGCTTCTAGCTTTTTGAACATCTCTGCAAGCAAATCTTATATTTCTGGCTTCTTTTCATACTTATGGCCCTTGTTCTGCAGTTGGAATCCTGGTGGTGGATTGTTCATTTGCCCTGAATTGTTGCTCCATGCGAAATTGAGATGATTTCTCCACCCTGGGTTGTAGGTGTTGGAATATGGATTGTTCCCTTGTCTGTTGAAGTTGATGACATAGTTCACCGTCTCATTATGTTGGCTGTATGATTTTGCCTCTGGTGCTCCTTCATATGGTGAACTTGTGGATACAACATTAACCTTTATGTTAAGAGTTTCCATGAGTTTGTACATTTGATCCAGCTTGGCATTCATTGATGTATTGGCTCCAACTTCGTAAATTCCTGCAATTTATTGAATCATGCTCCTTTATGTTGGCCATGACCGGCGTAAAAACACGCGTATAACGCAAGCGCACGTATCGTTCAAGTAGTATAAAAATATTGATCCCACGAGGACTTAATTCCTACTATTGTTATTAATTATTGAATCTATTTATTTACAGATATCTAATTGAGAGAGAAGAGAATGATTACTTGATTGATTTGATTTATTGTAGAATTGCTAAATAAATAAATAAATAAAAAAGACAAAAGAAAATACTAAGGAAAATAACAAAAGACACAAAGATCTAGGGTTGTGAATCATTCTAATATCTTTTAAAAGATGAAGTGATTATTTTATGTTTGTGTAATAAATCAGTTTACTAACCTGGAACACTAAATTATGCAAAAGCCTCTGTCGATGGTCAGACGCAAATACCCAGTTTAACCCAATTGAACCATATGTCTATGTCAACCAAATTATCTGGATTCATTAAGTTTAAGTTCCAATTATGGCTACCCCCGCCCGACAGGTATATGTCTATCCTGTAAGGAAATCTATTAAAGGGTTATCTATCCTCAAGGAAGATCGTGGGCTATTAAGTCTAAGGCTGAAACCTAAAATCCCTAAGTCTAGTTCATTTTAGATTTACCACATCAATCTTATTGGTGATCAGACAACAAGAAGCATTAAGCTTAAGACTTAATATGTAAACCTTTAAATTACCCAAACTATAAAATAACCCCTTATAAACCGGTGATATTAGAATTCATCACAACCCCAGATAACTAACACATAACTAGGGCTAATAAAAACTTAAAAGTAAAAGACATAAAGTAAAAATGCTGAAAAGTAAAAGACATAAAGTAAAAGCTGAAAAGTAAAATAAATAAAAATGCTACGGTAAAAGGAGTTACTTTTACTATTTACTATTTTAGATATATCCCATAAAATAATATATAAACTTGTGATAATATTACAACCCGACCAATCTGGCGGTATCCTTTATTAGTCAGGTTTAAACCAGATTTAAATGAATTACCAACCGACCAATCTGGCGGTATCTTTTATTAGTCAATATTTTAAATAGTGAATATATTATTTTTAAGAGAGATTAATCTAAATAGTAACAGTAAAAGAATTACCTTTCACCCTAGCTGGGGAAGTTACCTCCTCATGGTGAATAATAAAAACTGTAAAAAGTAAAAAAAAAATAAATTACTATATTAACAAAACGTAATTAAAATTATTTACAAAACTAAAAACTAAAAAAAACTAAAAACAAAAATAAACTAGAGAGAGAAACTCTCTCTTTACATCAAATAGATGAGAGAGAGTGGTGCCTCTAAAACTGAAATTTCGAGCTGAATTTATAGGCACTGGTAGGCTCTGGGCGTCGCGACGCTGAAGGTCTTGGCATCGCTACGCCAGCTTCTGTCGACGTGGCATGCTCTGGTTCGTCGGTTGCAGATTCTGGATAAGATGATAAGGTGACACGTGGCGAGGTTGTTGGAGACTCAATTATTGTGACACGTGGCGGCTTCTGATTGGTCGGCTAGATTCTTATCCGCCACGTGTCAGATAAGGATTAGATAGCCAATAATTGATGCTGACGTGGTGGTGACGTGGCGACACGTGGGAAAGAGACTGTCGGCACCGTAGGTTTGCGACACGTGGCACTTCCTGATTGGCTGATGATGACGTGGCGGTGAGGTGGCAGTTTGACTTGGTCAACCTGGTGATGTGGCTGATGACGTGGAAATGACATGGAATGACATGTGGCACACGTGGCGATGATGACTGTCGGCACCGTAGGATGATGACACGTGGCACGACGCATTTTAGCAGATCGGCTGTGATGGTGACACGTGGCACGGCGCACGTTAGTAAAGTCAAATTTTCTCAGATTATGATTTGTGGACCCGGCGCACGTTAGCACTGTTCGGCGCATGTTAGGCATCGCGACGCTGAAGGTTGGCGTCGCGACGTGAAAATTACCAAAATGCCATTTTCTTCCAATTTTCACCGTTTTGGCCCTAATCACCTCCAGAGTGTCCTGAAACTGTATTTATCTACAAAATAACACAAAACACATCAAAATATTCTCAAAACTCAAGAAACTACACAAAATATTAGGTTAAATGAGTGGGAAATAGTGATAAATTTACCACTCATCACACCCCCAAACCTAACATTTTGCTAGTCCTCGAGCAAAACACAAAATAAAATAACATAATAAAATAAAATTTAACTAAGCCACTTCGTAGGGATCACGGTTGCATTTAGCGTATGCAACAAGCAGCCTTTAAACCCCTAGGTGTCCCTAGTGGACGAGTTGTAGTCTCGTGAGGGTTTACATCAATGATACCCACAAACATTTTACAAAAGGTAGTAAAACTAATGCACAAAAAGCAAAAGAACAAGCGGAAAAAAGAATAAAGATGTTAGTGACTAATTAGGTGAAACTTCTACTCCAAGTTACTAGTTGTTTTGTTTTATTCTAAATTACTGAATAAGTAAATTCTCCGATTATTTTACCATTCTTCATATACATAGCCAACAAAATATTAAACAACTTATTTTGCCCCACAACAGTCATAAGTGCAGTTGATAAGAGAGTAATATTTTTGTCCTAAAGTTCTATCAGATTTCACACCTTTTGGTAGCAATGGAATAATTTTTCTGATTTTTTCTTTGATTTTTTTTTCTATTTTTTATTTATATACAATATCTTCCATCTATGTAACGAGTGTTGGGTCGGTGGCTCCCAAACCAGTTGGCTTTAGGGCACCATGTGTTAAGACACCCCTACAGACTTAATTACTCGGACTTCAGATATATATTTTTTTTTGCAGCATCTTTGATCCATGTAGCGAGCTTTGGGCCAGTGACTCCCAAACCAGTTGGTTTTAGGGCACTAGGTGTTAAAACACCCTTACAGACTTAATAACTCGGATCTCAGATTTTTTTTTTTTACTCCACTGCTTTTTGAGATGCTTCCTCCAATTAAACTAGAACACTGAATATTACAAACTTTTCAATTATAGCTCATGTCTGTATGTTACTATATATGTTGATAATACCATTCAACTGAGCATATGAAGATCCATTTTAGTCCGTTTTAAGGAGAATTCACAAATTAAATAATTCAAAATGAAATAAACAAAAATTAACTTGTTTCAAAAATGGTTTTAGATACGTCTCAGGAGTGGAAACTCCTTACTCAGCTATCTCTTACCAATTTCACCCCTTTAGTCAAAATAAAAACACAAAAACGCAAAATATTTTTGTTATTTTTGAAAAAATTTCTATTTTTTTTTGTATTTTTCGAAAAATTTTGGCCTAAAATTAAAAACACACAACTAAAAACAAGGTACTGATCAACTAATTCCCTCCCCCAAACCTAAATGAGACATTGTCCCCAATGTCTTAAACAGTAAAAGGAGAGTTAAGAAGGTCGTACCTGGTTAGCTGAAAACCAACAGGAAATTAAAGGTTAAGATCCAGATTAATCCTACGCCTCTTACCACGATCGTCCTCAGACCAATTTATCTTTGAAAGGATAGGGTCAACTTGTGGTTCATAGGCTAAAAAGTTGGTCTATCAGATCCGGAGCAGTTCTGGCAGTATAGAGGAGTTCTTTCATAGGTTTTGACACGAACCCATTTCTCCGAGCATCATCAAGAAACACACAAAGAAAATCATAAAATCCATCAACGTTAAATAGTCCAAGCGGTTTCTGGTGTATGTTCAGGTTCGCCCAAGATAGAACTATAAAAATTTCCTCCAATGTGCCCAAACCACATGGCAAAGCAATAAAAGCATCAGCACGGTTAATCATTTCTACCAATCGTTCAGACATACCTGGCATGATTAGTTCCTCTCCGTTTGATGATCCAATAATATTTGCCTCTGCCAAGGGTTTTGGGATGATTCCCAAAACGTGACTGCCTCCTTCCTGTACAGCCTTTGAAACGATCCCCATAAGTCCAAGATTGCCTCCGACATATATTAAGTGCATATTCCTTGCAGCTAAGACTCTACCCAATTCATGTGCTGCTTCTATGTATTGTGGCCAACACTACTACCGCAAAACACACAGATGTTCTCAACTCGTCTTCTCGAAGTGGCTTCCATTTTTTTTTATGTATTTCTTTCTCAAATCAGGATGCCTTCCAAAGTGCAATGACGGGCTGATTTTATAGTACCTGAAACGGGTGAGTAATAATAGCACTAGTATCTTCCAGATGAAGCTTATTAGCTAAACAACAAAATGAAACGTGAAAGGTCAAAAAGTCTGGATCCTGTCTACGAAAATAAAGATAATTACAACAGAAAAGTGAATCAAAGCAATAATTAAGGCAACGGAATTATGTACGCAATACGCCACTCGTTTGGTATATAAATCCATTAGGATGCGTTTCAAGAATTAATTCTTTACTCAGCCATCGCTAATGAATTGTTTCTCATCTTTGTGATTGCCAAACACCATTCATTCTGTCTTAAAATGATTCGTTTGTGCTTTTCCCTACAAAAATAACATACAAAATTAAAAACTCTACAACATGTATACACAAAATATGAAAATAGAAATTACAAAAAATTGCATGGGTTGCCTCCCTACTAGCGCTAAATTTTTCGTCTTCAGCCAGACGTGACTGAAATCTATATGTCAAGGAGGTTTCAGCGTCGTTTTGGATGTCCGATTAAAGACAATCCCGTGAGCGTTGCTTTTGAAAGGTCTCTTCCAACGGTAAGGTAGCAGAAAAAATTTTGTCCCATTTAGTGCTTGTGCCACCTTTTTGCTCCTTGTTGCTCTAGTGGTTCCTGCAAAGAAAGAAAGAAAATCAGGAGGTCTCGTATGATGCTTGACTTGGAATGGGAGTTCCATTCTGTCAAGCTTTTGGGCGATATCTTTGATTTGTACTCCCCAAAACAGAGATGTTTCTCCTGAATGCTCTAGATCTTTAATAAGTTTAGACATTTGTTCCTCCATTTGCTCTGTTTCTTGTTCCACATTTTCTTCACAGATGTATTGTAAAATTCTTGTATTCAACTTTTCATCTGTCATCTGTGAAATACATGCTTCAAAATTGTCAACCTGAGGATGCAAAGATGTTTCTGACATTAGGTTTTCATCCTCTGATACGACTGGAATGGATGGTTCAAATAGATCTTCTTCAAACATCAAGGTAAAACATGATCCAAGATCTTCATTTTGAGGATTGAAAGTTTGATCCTCCGTTGTTGGTGCAGTTGGTACAAATAGATCAGCTTCATCCTCGTCAGAATCTGAATAATAAAAGTCAAATTGAGACTTTGCCGGTTCGGGCTCCTGAACTGATACCTCTGGTTGTTGATACTGCTCAGCCTCCTCCTCTGTTGAAGTGTCATTGTGAAATAATTGGTACTCGAAGGCTTCATCAATGTCATCTGAAACTGGTTCTTGAGGTATGTAGTTCTGGTTTTCTATGAATTGTCTCATTTGATTTGTCATCTTCTGAATGAATTCTGATTGGCTCTGAATACTTTCAAATTGATTCTGGTTTGTTTCAAGCATTGTATCCAACTTTTCTTTTCGTTTCATGAAGATATCTTCGAGCATGTTTAGCAACTGATCTTCCTCTGATGGTTCTATTGTTGATGAAGATCATTGTAGGTGGGTGGCGGATAAGATGGAAAATGTGGTTCTGTGAAATGTGATGGCTCGTCATACCATGAAGGATCTTGATAGCTCTGCCACCCTGGATGGTAGTTGTATTCGCAATAATCTCTAGGGTGGTTACCATTACATGTGTCACATCTCCCCATTACGTCTTGTTGAACAAATGTGGTATTGCTTGGTTCTTGCATCCAGTGATAATTGTTGGGCTGGACAACAGGCCTCAGAAAACCGGACTGTTGCTCCCAGATTTGGGGTGTATCTTCTAATAAAGCACGTGATCTCTCAATCTCCCAATAATGTTCCATTTTTCAATCACCTGAAAACAAAAGAAAGAGATAAAAATTACAGATAAAAATAAAGAAAATAAGATATAAGTAAATTAGATAGCTTCAAAATTAATAACTCAAGAAAAATAAGTTCCCGGCAACGGCGCCAAAAACTTGACCGGCGTAAACACACGCGTATAACGCAAGCGCACGTATCGTTCAAGTAGTATAAAAATATCGATTCCACGAGGACTTAATTCCTACTATTTTTATTAATTATTGAATCTATTTATTTACATATATCTAATTGAGAGAGAAGATAATGATTACTTGATTGATTTGATTGATTGTAGAATTGCTAAATAAATAAATAAATAAAAAAGACAAAAGAAAATACTAAGGAAAATAACAAAAGACACAAAGATTTAGGGTTGTGAATCATTCAAATATCTTTTTAAAAGATGAAGTGATTATTTTATGTTTGTGTAATAAATCAGTTTACTAACCTGGAACACTAAATTATGCAAAAGCCTATGTCGATGGTCAGACGCAAATACCCAGTTTAATCCAATTGAACCATATGTCTATGTCAACCAAATTATCTGGATTCATTAATTTTAAGTTCCAATTATGGCTACCCCCGCCCGACAGGTATATGTCTATCATGTAAGGAAATCTATTAAAGGGTTATCTATCCTCAAGGAAGATCGTGGGCTATTAAGTCTAAGGCTGAAACCTAAAATCCCTATGTCTAGTTCATTTTAGATTTACCACATCAATCTTATTGGTGATCAGACAACAAGAAGCATTAAGCTTAAGACTTAATAAGTAAACCTTTAAATTACCTAAACTATAAAATAACCACTTATAAACCGGTGATATTAGAATTCATCACAACCCCAGATAACTAACACATAACTAGGGCTAATAAAAACTTAAAAGTAAAAGACATAAAGTAAAAATGTTGAAAAGTAAAAGACATAAAGTAAAAGCTGAAAAATAAAATAAAATAAAATGCTACGGTAAAAGGAATTACTTTTACTATTTACTATTTTAGATATCTCCCATAAAATAATATATAAACTTGTGATAATATTACCAACCGACCAATCCGGCGGTATCCTTTATTAGTCAGGTTTAAACCAGATTTAAATGAATTACCAACCGACCATTATGGCGGTATCCTTTATTAGTCAATATTTTAAATAGTGAATATATTATTTTTAATGGAGATTAATCTAAATAGTAACAGTAAAAGAATTATATTTCACCCTAGCTGGGGAAGTTACCTCCTCATGGTGAATAGTAAAAACTGTAAAAAGCAAAAAAAAAGTAAATTACTATATTAAAAAAACGTAATTAAAATTATTTACAAAACTAAAATCTAAAAAAAAACTAAAAACTAAAATAAACTAGAGAGAGAAACTCTCTCTTTACATCAAAGAGATGAGAGAGAGTGGTGTCTCTAAAACTGAAATTTCGAGCTGAATTTATAGGCCCTGGTAGGCTCTGGGCGTCGCGACACTGAAGGTCTTGGCGTCGCTACGCCAGCTTCTGTCGACGTGGCACGCTCTGGTTCGTCGGTTGCAGATTCTGGATAAGATGATAAGGTGACACGTGGCGAGGTTGTTGGAGACTCAATTATTGTGACACGTGGCGGCTTCTGATTGGTCGGATAGATTCTTATCCGCCATGTGTCAGATAAGGATTAGATAACCAATAATTGATGCTGACATGGCACTGATGTGGCGGTGACATGTGGGAAAGAGACTGTCGGCACCGTAGGTTTGCGACACGTGGCACTTCCTAATTGGCTGATGATGACGTGGCGGTGAGGTGGCAGTTTGACTTGGTCAACCTGGTGATGTGGCTGATGACGTGGAAATGACATGGAATGACACGTGGCACACGTGGCGATGATGACTGTCGGCACCGTAGGATGATGACACGTGGCACGACGCATTTTAGCAGATCAGCTGTGATGGTGACACGTGGCACGGCGCACATTAGCAAAGTCAAATTTTCTCAGATTTTGATTTGTGGACCCGGCGCACGTTAGCACTGTTCGGCGCATGTTAGGCGTCGCGACGCTGAAGGTCTTGGCGTCGCGACGTGAAAATTACTAAAATGCCATTTTCTTCCAATTTTCACCGTTTTGGCCCAAATCACCTCCAGAGTGTCCTGAAACTTTATTTATCTACAAAATAACACAAAACACATCAAAATATTCTCAAAACTCAAGAAACTATACAAAATATTAGGTTAAATGAGTGGGAAATAGTGATAGATTTACCACTCATCAGGCCACAAAGAGTTATTGTTGACCATTTCTTCAATTAAGTCCCAAGATTGATCTTATCCTTTTGCCATTAAAGCTTCTGCAGAAGCAGCATCTATTGTGGTTCTCATTAGTCCAGAAATTCCATTGTAGAAGGTTTGGACTTGTAGCCATTTTGCAATCTCATGGTGAGGACATTTTCTGAGCAATTCCTTGTATCTCTCCCAAGCTTCACAGAGGGATTCTGAGTCATGTTGTACAAAGGATGTGATGTCATTCCTCAGCTTTGTAGTTCTGGCTAGGGGAAAGTATTTTGCAAGGAATTTGGTGGCAAGAGTGTTCCAATTTGTGATGGAACATGTTGATAGTGAATAGAACCAAGCCTTAGCTCTGTCTTTCAAAGAATATAGGAAAACACGCAGTCTCATTGCTTATTATGTCGCTCGATTGTAATTGAATGTGCCACAAACTTCCAGGAAGTTGCTGATGTGGGCATTAGGATCTTCAGTTTCATTCCCCCCAAACTGAACTGATTGTTGTATCATCTGAATACATGTTTTGATGTCACATGCATTTGCTGGTAAGGGAGGAAGTACAATACATGAAATGAAACCGTCAACCACCGGAATAGTTCTGTCTCGAATGGGAATTGGTGGTGCAACCTCCAAAGGTTCAGGTTCCCTGTTGATCAGTGTTTCTTGACCTTCTCGTCTTTCCCTTCTCAACTGTCTGATAGTTCTTTCAATTTCTGGGTCAAGCGGACGGATTTCAAAGCTTCTGGTTCGTCTCATGTAGTGTTTGAGAACCTGAAACACAATAAAACAAAAATAATAAGTAAAAAAAATTAGACACAAGTAAAGGTATCTAACCCTAAAATTAAAAGTGAAAGATAAATAAGTCACCGGCAACGACGCCAAAAACTTGATCGGTGATAAACATACATGTTACACAAGCGCACGTCTCGCTCAAGTAGTATAAAATATATCGATCACACGAGGACTTAATACCTTAGCTATTAATTTATGA
This sequence comes from Zanthoxylum bungeanum, assembly GCA_019454045.1. Taxonomy (NCBI): domain Eukaryota; kingdom Viridiplantae; phylum Streptophyta; class Magnoliopsida; order Sapindales; family Rutaceae; genus Zanthoxylum; species Zanthoxylum bungeanum. The sequence continues at coordinate 32,612 of SKCR01039275.1, read as the reverse complement.
CGTTAAATGTTTACAAGCATCTAATAGATTGATTGTTGTTTGGATGGTGATTTTTATCTGAAACAAGTAAATAAAATAGTACGAATGTAAATTAAAGGAAAATTCAATATTATAAAACTATCTAGGGTTGTGAATCCTTTTAATATCTTTTAAAGATAAAGTGATTATCTCATGTTTGTGCAATATATCGGTTTATTAACCTGGAACACGAAAATATGCAAAAGCATATGTCGATGGTCAAATGCAAACACCCAAAGTAAACCAATTAATAATATGTATATGTTAACCAAATTACCTAAATTCATTAAGATTAAGTTTCAATTGTGGCTACCCCCGCCCGACAGGTATATGTCTATCCTGGAAGGAAATCTACCTAAGAGTCTCTTGCCCCAAGGTGAGATCGTGAGCTATTGAGTCTAAGGCTGAAACCTAAAATTCCTTCGTCAAGTTTATTTTAAGTTTACCAGATAAATATTATTAGTGGCCAGTTAATAAGAAACATTAAGATTAAGACTCAATAAATAAACTTTTATATTACCCAATACATAAAATAATCACTTATAAAACGGTGATATTGTAATTCATCACAACCCTATATAAGGGGTTTAGTTACCACACATATCTAGGACTATTAAAGACATAAATAAAGTAAACGACATAAAGTAAAGCTTGAAAATTAAAAAGATAAAATAAACAATAAAGAAAATGCTGGAGTTAGATGATCCACTTTTATTACTTCTAATTTAGATATCTCCCTTATTATAATTTATAAACTTTGCATGACATTACCAACCGACCGTATAGGCGGTATCCTGATTAAGTCAAATTTATGATTAATTCCAACCGACCATAAAGACGGTATCGAATTTAGTCAGGTTAAAATCAATTTAAGTCCAACCGACCATAAAGGCGGTATCCCATTAAGTCAGGTTTTAAAATAGTTTATATATTATAATTAAGGGAGATTAATCTAAATATTAGTATAAAAGCTTTAGCTTTCACCCCAATAGAGGGGAGTTAAAATAAAGAAAGAATTATTACATAAAATAAAAAGTAAATACAAGAAAGCTGTAAATAAACAAACAAGATACAATCTTCTTAGTATTCTTAAGGAAATCCCCAGAAGAATGTATGAATTTTCATTCTGATTTCGGCCTCAATTTATAGGCAAAACTTGGTCATGCGCGTCGCGACGCGTAAAGTCTTGCTCGTCGCGACGTGCCATAGATCTTCGACACGTGTACGCGACTTTCACGAGATAATGACACGTGGCTATTGGTAGAATTATTGGCTTGGAATCGCGACGCGTGAAGTTGTACGGGTCGCGATGCTGACGTCATGCTGATGTAAGCAATGACGTGTGGTGTCGGCAGGCTGAATTATTGTGCTAACGTCATGATGACAAGTGTCATAAGAACAGTGACTATGGCGGGTCGCGACGCAGAGAACATGCGCGTCGCGACATGTGAAATGATAATTTTTCCCTTTTATTCGTTTTTCGTTTTTTTAGTCCTGATTTGATTCCAGTGAGTCTTGAAACCTTATTTATCTACAAAATACACAAAATACATCAAAATATTCACAAAACTCAAGAAATTATACAAAATATTAAGTAAAAGGGGCGGTAAATATTGATATATTTTCCACGTATCAATTATTAAACAAGATTGACTTGGCATGTTTTTTACTCGCGAATACTATTTGAAATAAACTCGACTTGGATTGTATATATATAATTCGACTATATATAGAGAGGAGGGTCACAAACATTTGAATTCTATTGGGAAATTAATTAAAATTTGATGAAGTAAATAAAAAATAAAAACTATTTTTTTTAATAAATTAATGGAACTAGAGTCGAACAAAGCCGAATCATTTAGTAATTGAATTCGAGTCGAGCTCGATACTAATATTTTCTTAACAAGTCGAGTTTGAACAACACATACAAGACTTGATTCAAGTTCGAACTCATATAAATCTTTATCGAGTCGAGTCGGGCACTACTCGCACGATTACACCCTACCTACAACACAAACTACTATTAGCTATTTATCTCATTTTTTTTCCTGTGAGTCTAGTTGCAACTTGCACTTGCAACCAATCTACGTATAGTTATAATCTAATTGTAACATAATTCCAACATATTTATGTGAGTAGATTATTTGTCCTCAAATGAGTTTGCCTTACTCAGAAGTTGTGGCCTTCCATGTTCAAATGAGAAGGACGTATGAAAATATGGTCCTCTGAGGGGGCTTGGAAATAAGAGATAATGTGGCCCTTATCTTCAATTCCATCATCAAGTAACTTAACTATCATTATAAATTTATGGGGCATATCCCATCTTTTAAATACATTTTTAAAATGGTAAAAAATCATTTTTCAATCATCTCTCATGTTCTAAAAGTACAAGGATTATAGAAAGAACAAAAAAACCGCATCATCAAATACAACTCTATTAGAGTGTAAAGAGTAATGATTTTTTATCTCGAAAATGAACTTATCATTTATGATGGAAATAATGAGCTTCAAGAGAATGATTCTCCTTTATTTATTTATTTATTTATTGCAAATACCATACTAATACAATGATTGAATAACTTAGGGCTAAGTGGTATGTGTTCCAAATTACTCCATAAAGTTTATTCCCCTAAGAGCTATGAGCTACAAAGATTGTCCCTTTGTAGTTTGTTATAGGTTATTGTGTGCCCACAATCTTAACTTTATATGAACAAGTTAAATATTTGAAACTACGAACTTATGGATATGTGTAAAACATAGATTAGTCGACCATCTAAAAGATTAAATACATATGATCCCCTTTTATATTGCACACATAAATTAAATTAGTATTGAGTTTTTTTATATATAAATTATAATCGATAGTTATTAGATAATAATTTAAACGAAACCGGATATTAATTATATATTATTATTATATTAAAATACAAGCGGAAGAAAATTATATAAAAAAAAAATTAACACAACTAAAGTTAACACGAATTCAAATTCTTCAAAATCATGCTCTCATAAATTGCCTAGCCCAATTGGCTTAACACAAATGATTTTAGTATAGGAATGTGACTTGGGATTTGGAATTTTATCACAAACCAAACGAGACATTAAATATGAAGAGCACAAACTGAATCCAGTGGACTAGGTTCTATTTTTCCTTAAACAAACTGGACGAAAATCCAACTTATCAATCCATAAAATAGGTCCTTAACAAACAAATAAATATGTCTCAATCTCTTATCTGGAAATCTGGATTGCATGGGGGAGGCACGTGACTCACTCTTAATTACTTACACATGGTTTCAGTTTTCATCCTCATGTGTTTGATTTGTGTTTTGAATTCAATTCTTCTCCATCCAAATTTTATTTATCATCTTATTAGCAATATGGATTTGATTTAGAATTATCTGTTGAGTCCCGGCCTAAGCTCATTTGAACTCAAATAGAACAAAGTCTTGTGATCGACCAAGACAATTTAGTCTATAGAACCCACCAGAACCCAAATCGAATAAAAGAATCTTCATCATGTAATTAACCCTTGATATTAATATTCATATATTCTTTTTTTTTTCTTTTTGCTAAAGGTTGGGGATGGACAAAGTTTAAATTTAATTTTTTATTCTCTTACTTCATCAAAATCTGAACTTATATAACAAACTTAATTTAACTACTTAAAAACCACATGATCGCCCCTTCGGGGCAAGAATTATATATTCTTGAGCATACATGATTATGAAATAAATTATAATTACAGAATACAAAGAAATTATATATCTTGTCCACTATTTTCTCAGATTGAAGATTAGAAAAAAAAAACATTACAAGAAGTGTCACTACAAGAATACGATTTTTTAGCGTCGTCAAACTTCGATACTAAAAGAGGTCCAAGTTGACGCTAAAATTTTTGACATCGAAAGATGACGACGCAAACAATGAATGCTAAAGACTGGTCGAGGTAGCGTCGAGGAAAGTTTTAGCGTAGGGTAAGCTTCGACGACGCTAAATATTCAACTCTATATCGTCGGTTGTCGTTGCTAAAACCGATATACAACAATGCAGAAAGTGGACAATTTTGTGACGACAAGCAAATGTGATGTTTAGATTGTGGACTTTTAGCAACGCTATATTGGCATCATTAAATGTGAATAACTATTAGCGTCAATATTTTTATTGTCGACGCTAAATCTATTTAAAATTATTTAAAAATAAAATATTATTATAATATAAATGTAATTACTAATAATTACATATAAATTTTAATAATATTATATTTTTTAAAATTAAAAAAATATAATTATTATTATATATAAATAAATATTTTATTACATAAAAAAGTTTTATTACACTAAATAAAAAAAATCATGCAAGACAATCGGTCGGGGTCAGTGTTGCGTCTGTTAGGCTAGGAGGAACTATGGAGGTCCATCTTAACGCTTTGGCTTGAGCGAGTGATCTCTCTGCAAGCTCCCGCAAGCTCATCGTTTCCCGATCGTGCCCCTCATTCTGCCTCCTTACATTGATATTATGTATCTCCAGCCGGCCTTGAGTCAGTTTCAACTACTCCTTAAGACAGTGACCTCCTTTTGAGGAGCTGGACGATCGAAAAGTAGTCATTCCCACCTTCCGACGAGTGACAAGCCTGACGTTGTAATAGTTGGTGTTCTGAAACACCTCACGCGAAAGCTCCTCATCGGTCAAAGGTTGTTCGCTATACGTGAGGTTCTGTGTATGGATCTCCACCATGCGTACCTACATTTTAAAATTATGTGTTGGTTAAATAATAGTGGAAAATACTGAAATTTTATAATTAAACACTAACATAACTTTATCTGGCGGCATCATTCATCCAACCTTTATTTTGAGTGTAATAGGTAAGTTGGAAAAAATTCGGCATCGGGAGGGGCTGCAGCACCTCTCCCATGTTGATTTCCTGTAGATGAAAAATATCAATTAATAATTAAATATTGCTAAAATACAGCTAAATAAATGTATATCCACTCACCTCAGAGTGTTACTCACGATGAGCGGAAAACGGCTTCGTGCCTCCAACATGGTTGAACCATAGATTTTGTCGGTCCACCTTGTTTTGCTCATAAATTTTCTACAAAAAAAACACAAAAAAAAAACAAATTAGTCGATATTTTATTTCAAAAAGACTGTAAAATGAAATATTATGAAAATTTAAAACTTACAACATATTTCTCAGAAGCCCACATGTCGCACAGATACGCTCAACCCCCCCCCCCACTGATGTCATGCAGCCGATGGGAAATAGCACCAGTCGCACCAACCTCGTCTAAGATGGGCTTCAGTTTCTTCATGTGGTAGTTTGAGTATGACTTTCCCATGCAATGGTCGACGTACTTGACCATATTCGGAGCAGTCAAGTCAATGTTGAACCATTTCTGCACAAATAGACACAATAATTAGAAGTATCATTTAAAAAAATTGATGTTTGAATTGATACTGTCTAACAATACCGCGAACAAATTGTGGCACGTCCGCTCATATATCTTCGTCCAGCATAGGTATTGCTGGGGAGAGTTACACCAAACAATAGTCCCAATTGCATTGTTGAACTTTGCATTGTGATGGGCTAGTTGTCTCTCTCCATCGTCGAATATTCGAATTAAATACAGTAATTAAAAGAGAGAAATTATAAAAATTAAAACACCATAAAGTAATAAACACATAAATTAACATAAAACATGTAAACATGTTTTGGATGTCAAGGGAATTTGGATAATATGTACTGGTATTTGTGATTGTGGCTCACATCTTCCTCTAGTTTTACGTCCAATAACGGCTTGAATGCCCTCTATGGGCCGGATATATGCTTATCATCCAATTTTCTTATGAATTGGCAAACATGGTTGTCAGATTCCCGAGACTGTATTGTTGGATTTGGATTTTAAGGGAAACAATTTGGATTTTTCAATAGGAGCACAAATATGCCTAATTAAAATGATCAAGTATATGAAGTGTCACACTCACACAAGCCAATGCATGTGACCTCTGGTGCAAAATTCTCCAAGTATGGTTTCAATATTTGGCCATTGACCTTAGAAATGGAACCATCCTTAGGATTCATGATATCAACGGCACTATAAGGGTACACATGCTTGACTATAAAAGCACCGATCCATTTTTATTTAAGTTGTCGGGGAAGAGGTGGAGTCTAAAATCATAAAGTATGATTTTTTTTATCTTCAAGCAATTTTTTTTTTTTTTATATGCCTATCACGCAGCAATTTCATTATTTTCTTATAACTTTTTGCATTCTCATAAGCATACAATCTTCAATTTACGCAAAGATCATAATGTTTTATGTTATAGTTCTACCCGAAGATAACATGTATTCCCATAGACTAGATGGTAAGGAGACGTACCAAGTGGAGATTTGTAGGCAGTCCTATATGACCATAAAGTATCGATTAATCGGATTGACCAATCTTTACGATTGGGGGTTAACAGTCTTTAGGGTGCCCTTGATCTCTTTGTTGGCTAATTCAACTTGACCACTAGTTTGGGGATGGTAAGGAATGACAACTTTATGAGTTATCCCATATTTCTTCATTAATACCTCAAAAGACCTATTACAAAAATGAGATCCACCATCACTTATTATAGCTCTTAACATACCAAACCTAGAAAAAAATATTTTCTTTTGAGAACTTGCACACAATATTGTGATCATTTTTTCTAGTTGGTATGTCTTCCACCCATTTTTAGCGTCGCTAGAAATAGTCGACATTATATGTACATTTAGTGTCGCCAACTTCATATGTGACGCTAAAATATGAACATACAACGTCCTACCTAAGGGTGAAGCTAAATGTTGACAATTCTTCATATTTAGTGTTGACAATTAGGTATCGACGCTAAATCCCTTAACTTTTTTTTGCGTCGAAAGTACGTTAGTAACGTTAAATATTGTAATTTAGTGTCACATTTCTTGTAGACGCAAGATATTATTATTTTAGTGTTGCTTGATTTTTTCAATGCTAAATGATACATATAACCACGCTAAATCTTTGGATGTTAAAAATCATATTTCTTGTAGTGTGTGATATTTATATTAAATATGATAAATTTTTATATGTAGATGACATAATTAATTTTATTAAATGAGTGTAAATACATGATTTATCAAAGACTTTCTCATGAATAAAAATCTGTTTTCCTTTTTTTTTTCAATTTTTTATTTTTATAGTATGTGATTTAAATGTACACATATCATCATTTAGCTGAATTACTGCTTACGTTTATATGTGGGGACTTATGTAAAACTGTATTAACGGCAAAACTAATTCTCAAACTCTGAAGTTACTAACAGTAATTTTAAGGAAACAGTCGAGGTTTGAATTTTGCATGATTACAATTTGAAGATTTTGTGATTGCCATTTTTTTTTTTTATTTGGCAGGTTTATGTAACAATTTATCCTTATATTGGTTGATAAGGACACCAATTTGGGCAAAAGATTTTGATCTTAATTATGGGGCCACTATGATACATAAAATATCAAATATTTTTGAGTATAAACATGTTATTTTAAATATTGAACATATAACTTAAATCATTAAACATACAAATTTGATCGATAAACATGTAACTAATTTCATGTTTTGAAAAATTTCGTGTTTATTCACAGAGTTTGCATGTTTAATGATTTAAGTTTTATATTTAATATTAAAAATTACATATTTGAATCAATAATATGAAATACCATTGGGATACTGTGGATAGGCATTATGAAAATTATGGAAACTACATGATCTAATTAATATCAAGGATTTGATAGGTGTGGCCTTTTTACTTTTTGGATTCTAAAATAAATTGATGTGCCACGTTATTACCTTAAGCATAGGTGCAAAATTCCTCAAATTATCTTAAGCATAGTCTAAACAAAACTTATTATATGTTATGTTGAATTGATTTTTGTATTGAGTTTTTATAAATTATTATTCTTAGATATTAGATAATAATCTAAATATAATTGAATTTTAATTATATATTATTATTATTATTAAAACTAGTGTGATAGAAAATTATAAAAAAAATTAGTAAAATTCAACTCAATACTGGAATCCAACTGCTCGTAAGTTTTTTCTAAGGACAACATATTAGCTAGAGCTAGGTCTTGTATTGCTGCCGAAATTATTCTAATAAAAAGATTTAGGAGAGTAATCTTTTTGGTTAATTACCAACATGTTTTAATCATAGGCTTTTAAACAGTCAATTAATAATAAAATAGTTTGGGTGTGTAGTGGAAGTCTAAATTCATTCATACAAAAATAGATAGTCCTCCTAGGGTCTTTCTTTAGGGCCTATATTGTGTATAGCTCAGAAATTTCCCCCCAATATAAAATGGCGGAACTAGAATTTTTTTTTTTTTAGGGTGTCAAAATATATCTCAAATTTGAATTTATTTTTTTTCCGAGTTTAATTCATAACGAATATTTGAAATTCAGCTTAGAAATTATTAATATATAAAATTATTGCAATAAAAATGAAAATAAATATTATAAAAATTTGAAAATATATGAAAATATTAAAAAAAAAAAAAAAAAAATTATCTTATAACATCTAATTCAATTACGTTAAATAAGAAGTTTACGTTCTTTGATATCTCGAAAGTCATCTATAATTGATTTTATGTTAATTTTCTTTGCAATATCTTTCTCAATGTATCTGGTATGGAAATCATCATCCATTTTGTTGCAGTGGAAATCATCATCCAAATAATGCTACAGTGATTTACTGTAAATCATTATAGTTACAGTGAGAGAGTATAAAATTTTAAATAAAAATATATATGAATATATCATTTTTTTTTTAAAAACTTAGGATCTCCAAACACATTATGATTCTCAAATACGTCTTCTCATTATCTGTTAATTAGTCACATTGATAAAAACTTATCAACCAATTGACAGATATCATCAATTCTAAAAGATTCATACCCTTCACGAGGATCCAATCCAAGGCTGAGTTAATTAAGCACAATTAACTCTACTGAATTATCATTAAAAAATACTTACTCGATATTAATGGTGTCCAAGCTGGTAAAGTTATCTTCTTGATGCATGGCGAGCTCCAGTGAGCGTTCATGTTAATATTTTTTGCCTTTACAAAAAAGAAATCACAGTCTCAAGCAAAAGTTTGCCATTTTTCATCTCTCATTTTTTGAATAAGCGAGCATTTTAGTGGATGAAATTAAACAAGACGCGTGGCATTATGGATGTCTTGCGATTGATTTTGTGTAACCTTGAGAAAGAAAATCAGTGATTGCAATAAGTTAAAAAAAAAAAAAGGATCCTATTTCTAATAAGACTCATCAAATATATAATAGAATAATCCAATAGTGTAAAGGAATCCCTTTTAATAAGATTTTGGAAAAGTTAAAAAATCATAAAAAAAGTAAATACAAATATATAAATATATATAAATATATATATATATATATATATATATATATTAAGTCTAAGGCTGAAACCTAAAATCTCTATGTCTAGTTCATTTTAGATTACCACATCAATCTTATTGGTGATCAGACAATAAGAAGCATTAAGCTTAAGACTTAATAAGTAAACCTTTAAATTACCCAAACTATAAAATAACCCCTTATAAACCGGTGATATTAGAATTCATCACAACCCCAGATAACTAACACATAACTAGGGCTAGTAACAACTTAAAAGTAAAAGACATAAAGTAAAAATACTGAAAAGTAAAATACATAAAGTAAAACTGAAAAGTAAAATAAAATAAAATGCTAAGGTAAAAAAGAATTACTTTTACTACTACTAATTTAGATATCTCCCATAAAATAATATATAAACTTGTGATTCTTTCTCCAACCAGCCATATAGGCGGTAACCTGATTAAGTCAAATTAAGTCCAACCAGCCATAAAGGCGGAACCAAAATTAAATTACCAACCGACCAATCTAGCGGTATCCTTTATTAGTCAGGTTTAAACCAGATTAAAATGAATTACCAACCGACCAATCTGGCGGTATCTTTTTTAAGTCAATATTTTAAATAATGAATATATTATTTTTAAGGGAGATTAATCTAAATAGTAACAGTAAAAGAATTACCTTTCACCCTAGCTGGGGAAGTTACCTCCTCATGGTAAATAGTAAAAACTGTAAAAAGTAAAAAGTAAAAATTAAATTACTATTATTACAAAACGTAATTAAAATTATTTACAAAACTAAAAACTAAAAAAAAAAAAAAAAACTAAAAACTAAAGAATCTAGAGAGAGAAACTCTCTCTTTAGAAAGAATTTAAGAGAGGGGAAGGTGCACTGAATTCTGAAATCTCGAGCTCAATTTATACGCCTCGGTAGGATCCAGCGTCGCGACGCCAGGTCCTCAGCGTCGCGACGCCAGATTTGTCGACGTGGCACGCTCTGGTTCGCTGGTTTGAAGATTCTGGATAAGCTGATAAGGTGACACGTGACAGAGTGGTTGGGCTTCAATTATTGTGATACGTGGCGGCTTCTGATTGGTCGCTGAGATTCTTATCCGCCACGTGTCAGATAAGGATAGGATATCCAAATTGATGCTGACGTGGCGATGACGTGGCGGTGTGACGTGGCGACGACGTGGCGACACGTGGGAAAGAGACTGTCGGCACCGTAGAATTGCGACACGTGTCACTTCCTGATTGGCTGATGATGACGTGGCGGTGAGGTGGCAATGTTGACTTACTGACGTGGCTGATGACATGGAATGACACGTGGAACACGTGGCGATGATGACTGTTGGCACCGTAGGATGCTGACACGTGGCACGGCGCATGTTAGCAGATCGGCTGTGATGGTGACACGTGGCACGGCGCATTTTAGCAAAGTCAAACTTTTCTCAGATTCTGATTTGTGGACCCGGCGCACGTTAGCACTGTTCGGCGCATTTTAGACGTCGCGACGCGGAAGTCTTGGCGTCGCGACGCCTAAAGACCAAAATATCCATGTTGACGCATTTTTGTCCGTTTTTGCCCCAAATTCCTCCAATGCTTTCCAAACTTTATTTATCTACAAAATAACACAAAACATATCAAAACGTTCACAAAACTCAAGAAACTATACAAAATATTAGGTCAAATGAGTGTGAATAAGTGATATAAATACCACTCATCACAAGAGAATTAGTTGATTAATACCTTGTTTTTTTTAGTATTGTTGTTTCTATTTTTAGTTCAAAAATTTTCAAAAAATACAAAAAAATCGAAAAATTTTCAAAAAAATTACAAAAATATTTTGTGTTTTTGTGTTTTTATTTTGACTAAAAAAGTGAAATTGGTAAGAGATAGCTGAGTAAGGAGTTTCCATTTCTGAGACGTATCTCAAACCTATTTTCGAAACAAGTTAATTTTTGTTTATTTCATTTTGAATTATTTAATTTGTGAATTCTCCTTAAAACGGACTAAAATGGATCTTCATATGCTCAGTTGACAGATATTATCAACATATATAATAACATACGGACATGAGCTAAATTGAAAAGTTTGTAATATTCAGTGCTCTAGTTTAATTGGAGGAAGCATCTCAAAAAGCAATGGAGTAAAAAAAAAAAAAATCTGAGATCCGAGTTATTAAGTCTGTAAGGGTGTTTTAACACCTAGTGCCCTAAAACCAACTGGTTTGGGAGTCACTGGCCCAAAACTCGCTACATGGATCAAAGATGCTGCAAAAATATATATATCTGAAATCTGAGTAATTAAGTCCGTAGGGGTGTCTTAACACCTGGTGCCCTAAAGCCAACTGGTTTGGGAGCCACCGACTCAACACTCGTTACATAGATGGAAGATATTGTATATAAATAAAAAATAGAGAAAAATCAAAGAAAAAATCAGAAAAATGAGAAAAATTATTCCATTGCTATAAAAAAAGGTGTGAAATCTGATATAACTTTAGGACAAAAATATTACTCTCTTATCAACTGCACTTATGACTGTTGTGGGCAAAAATGAGTTGATTAATATTTTGTTGGCTGTGTATATGAAGAATGGTAAAAATAATCGGAGAATTTACTTATTCAGTAATTTAAAATAAAACAAAACAACTAGTAACTTGGAGTAGAAGTTTCACCTGATTAGTCACTAACATCTTTATTCTCTTTTCGCTTGTCTTTTTGCTTTTGTGTGCATTAGTTTTAACTAACTTTTTACTTTTGTAAAATATTTGTGGGTATCATTGCTGTAAGCCCTCACGAGACTACAACTCGTCCACTAGGGACACCTAGGGGTTTAAAGGCTTGTTGCATACGCTAGATGCAACCGTGATCCCTACGAAAGTGGCTTAGTTAATTTTATTTTCATGTTATTTTATTTTATGTTTTGCTCGAGGACTAGCAAAATGTTAGGTTTGGGGGTTGTGATGAGTGGTATTTATATCACTTATTCCCACTCATTTGACCTAATATTTTGTATAGTTTCTTGAGTTTTGTGAACGTTTTGATATGTTTTGGTTATTTTGTAGATAAATAAAGTTTGGAAAGCATTGGAGGCAATTTGGGGCAAAAACGGACAAAAATGCGTCAACATAGATATTTTGGTCTTTAGCGCGTCGCGACGCCAAGACTTCCGCGTCGCGACGTCTAAAATGCGCCGAACAGTGCTAACGTGCGCCGGGTCCACAAATCAGAATCTGAGAAAAGTTTGACTTTGCTAAAATGCGTCGTGCCACGTGTCACCATCACAGCCAATCTGCTAACATGCGCCGTGCCACGTGTCAGCATCCTACGGTGCCAACAGTCATCATCGCCACGTGTTCCACGTGTCATTCCATGTCATCAGCCACGTCAGCAAGTCAACATTGCCACCTCACCGCCACGTCATCATCAGCCAATCAGGAAGTGACACGTGTCGCAATTCTACGGTACCGACAGTCTCTTTCCCACGTGTCGCCACGTCGTCGCCACGTCATCGCCACGTCAGCATCAATTATTGGATATCCTATCCTTATCTGACACGTGGCGGATAAGAATATCAACGACCAATCAGAAGCCGCCACGTGTCACAATAATTGAAGCCCAACCACTCTGCCACGTGTCACCTTATCAGCTTATCCAGAATCTTCAAACCAGCGAACCAGAGCGTGCCACGTCGACAAATCTGGCGTCGCGACGCTGAGGACCTGGCGTCGCGACGCTGGATCCTACCGAGGCCTATAAATTGAGCTCGAGATTTCAGAATTCAGTGCACATTCCTCTCTCTTAAATTCTTTCTAAAGAAAGAGTTTCTCTCTCTAGATTCTTTAGTTTTTAGTTTTATATATATATATATATATATATATATATATAGGAGGGATTTCAAGTTATAGAAATTTCAAAAAGTTGGGGGTGGCCAGCCATAAACATCCTTCTGCCACTGCCCATATCTAGCTTCATCTCATCCACCACTTGCATTTTTTATTTATTTTTTTGTGTGTGAGGTGTGTCATATCAATTCGTTTATTAATCTTGTCATATTCGTGTTATACTATCTCAATATATTTATTAATTTATGACATGTATAATGTTCATGTAATCATGTCAATACGATACTAATAATACTCATTTACAACTTGCATGTTTATTAATTATATAATCTCTTTAATTAAGAAATCATATCACTAACCGTGTAAGTGTGAAATGCATGAATTGAATAATTTATTAATCGCGTCCATATATCATAATGCATCGTCCCATTTATTAAACTATTCATATTCATGATCAAAATTTTAACACAATTATCAAACAGTTCTTATTCATATTTACTTAAATTTTACACAATATAATAACACAAATTCCAAAGATTCTTTTTTTTTTTTTTTTGAATATCAGGGAAATCTCACCCACCCCTTCTATTCTTTTTCTCCCATCTCTTATTCCATCTTGAATCAGATTATATCAACGGTTAAGAAATAAACGGGATTCATATAAATCTTTCATTAAATAAATTCTTACAATTAATTCACATAAACCTGGAAAAAACTTTCCCCACTTCCCCCACTTGTCTCACCACTCCATCAAAATCACTTCCCTATAAAGCCAAAGCCCTTTCTGACTCATCATTTGATGCTTTTAACATCAACAACAGCTTTAAGAGCTTAAACACCAAACATTTTCAATTCTAAAATCTTCCAAATCAAACCACAAAATGGGCAAGAAAATAAAGCTTCCTTTTCTCTCCAAAACCATAACAAAAACATCAACATGGCCTTGGCCTTCTTGTCACCAACCAAGAACCCTATCTTTTAGAAACAACAACAATTATTCATCAGCTTACATAGATTCTGAAACAACGTCTCATGAGTCATCTTTGACTTTGTTTACAAACACATCATCATTTGAGTCAGCAACAGCAAGTCCAAGAGGGGATCCGATAGAGAATGTGATTAAAGGTTTAAGATCAACAGAGAGACTGTTTTTTGAGCCTGTTGAGACAAGTTCAATTCTTGAAGAAGCTAATAAAAGTACTACTACAACTACTCCTTTCAAAGAGAGCTTGGTTTTGTCAATGGAGTCACAAGATCCTTACATTGATTTTAAAAAATCAATGGAAGAAATAGTGGAGGCTCATGGGCTTAAAGATTGGGAAGATCTTGAAGAGCTTTTGTGTTGGTTTTTGAATATGAATGGGAAAAGCAATCATGGGTACATTGTTGATGCTTTTGTTGACCAACTTGTTGCTTTAGCTTTTGCTTCTTCTTCTAGTAGTAGTAACATTAATGGTGATTTTATTATTTGTTCATCATCTTCATCTTCATCTTCATCTTCATCCGCTTCATGCTCTCCTGCTTCTCCTTTATCTTTTTACACATCTTCTTTTTCTTCTGATGATTCTTCTTCAACCCCTTGTTGTTTATCTTCATTGTTAGAAGCTGAAGCTGAAGCTGAAGATGATTATGAGGTTCAAAAGCAACAAAAAGATGATGATGCTTCTTCATCTTAATTAATTGTTATTTTTTTTAATTCAATGAAATTAACATTGTGTATGCTATTAGTAGATTTTAGCAATGACTGATTGCTAAAAACTTTTTGATCACTTTCTCTCTCTACATCTCTCTCCTTTGTGTGGGCTAAGTGGCTAACAAAACCGAGATTTAGATTTGGAATGTATTTGTACTTAATTTTTTTATCACTGATTAATAGTTATTGAATATAAATTTATATATGATTAAATTTAACCTTCCATTATAATTAGCGAACCTATGAAATAAGATTATAAAAATTTTAGTATAGTTTAACTCAACAACATGATAGAAAATTTCTGATTTTTTTATGTAAATTTACATTTTTTTAGGGAACAATTTACTCTTAGGTCCCTATATTTTCACAAATGATGATATATTTAGTCTAATTTTATTAAATAAATCCATATCCCAGTAACATCTCTAAAAATGGCCAAACCAAATTACCCCAAAAAGATATTTTTTGACCATCTCAAGTACGATATATAACATAAGATTAAGGTTAATTGTCAAAAATATCATAGTTTATTGGTTGGCCAGTCCGAGTTCAAATCCCTCTCATGTGAACCGAAAAAAATATTTCATTTAAAAATATGATTAGCTATATTTATATATCTCTATTAAAAGTGACGTAGAAGTATTGTCTATATATATATATATATATATATATATATATATATATATATAATATATATATATATATATATATATATATATAATATATATATATACGCGCAAATTTTCAAATCACGAGATATTTAAGTTGTACTATAAGTATTTGAATTCATCAGTAGACATTAGATTGTTGCGATTTCAAATTCAAATATAAAAATATAAGATTAAGTTTATTTTAGGCATTTCATTGGAGGAAGCTAGAAATGGACCTATCTGTTAACAATTGACTTACCATTTATTATTTGCGAAAACTCAAAAATTTGGAGTCAGTTGTTATTATCCAAAATTTAGTTCAACTGAATAAGACAAATTAACTACTTTGCTGGAAACACAAGCTAATGAAAAACTGAAAATGAATGAGGTTGCTTATACGGCATTCAATTATAGTGACAATCTACTTTCTAATTTCCATTTTGATATTTTTTTTTTTGAATTGTTGAAAATCTCACCGTCAAATTATCTTTTCCGGGCTTAAACGAAACAGGTAAAAACCCCGGTTATTTCAAACTCTTACAAGAAACACATGGGATTCAAATTCAGGACCTGCAATGTAAGATCATGAACCCTAGACCACCAAATCACGTCTATTGTAGACATTTTGATAATTAATAAAGAAGGATCGGTGTATGAGATTAAAAGATTCAATATATATAGTTTTTTTTTTTTTATAAAAATATTATTTTCACGATTTGTACCTATGACTTTTTTTATTATAATGGAGTAATCTTATCGTTACTTGAAAAAAAATAATAATCAAAATCGATCCCATGCAACACAAATCACCAACATGCATGTGTATCAACTGCGATTGAACGATATCCACCGTTAGATTTGTTTCATCTGTAAGTACATCTCTGCACAAAACACTTTCATCTGATGAATTATTGATCACAGCGATAGCTGTGGGTTTTGAATTTCATAGTGTCCTTATCCTTTGATAGTTACAATTCCAGCGCAGAGTTTTGGCCCTGGCCATAATGCAATATCGTGACAACCCCATAAATTGAAAAAAGAACAAACAAAAACAAAATTATATCAGATTTTTTGCTGAAACATGGAATATTATTTTTTGTTGTAAATTCTTCAAATATTCAAATATTTTATTTTTGATGGAGAAGGGACATGTCCTTTGGATAGTACCCCTTAGGGACATGTCCCCCATTTGTGTGTAACATGGTCTTATGCTCAAGGGATGCATAGGAGGTGTGCAACCATTTGGATGATTGCACTCTAACCCAAATGGTGTCATTGAGGCACCCTTCCATGCTTATAAAAAGAATCCATTTTGTTCCTTTAAATATATACAAATGAAATCCGAATTTCATCTTATAAGTGAGAGTCTTAATTGCTTTCTTGAGTCAGAGAGTATTCCACCATATTCCAAGTTCAAGATCTTGTTAAGGTGTGCCCCTTGAACAAGAGGAATCCGGGTTATCCTAAGAGAACATTAGCCACAAATCCATAGAGCACCGAGACGGGGTTGATAAGTTCTTAAGGACAGAGATTTATCTCGACTCGGATCAAAGATTTCGTCACTGTACCAGATTTTTCTTGTTTTAAAAGTTCTAGGGTTTACGCATGTCATACTAGATCTACTTTTGTTTTTCCTGGATTTGATTTGTTTGTTGCATGTTAATTTACTGTATAATGACACTATATGACCAACAATCTTAAGAAATTATCAGTCCCGTGTTGTTAAATAGTAAATCGCATGCTTAGTTAAGAAAATTTTCTGGAAAAATACAGATTGTGCATGAAAAACTCGTACGGCGTTCGAACGCCCGATGCACGCGAAGGAAAAAATCTGAAAATTCGTAAGAACGTTCGAACGCGTATTCAAACGCAACTCGAACGCAAGCCTTCTGCCTAAGAATGTTCGAACGCGTCCTAAACGCAACTCGAACGCAAACTCTCTGGAATCATTCCGTTCGAACACGTTCCCGGACGCTATACGAACGTGAACTCTCTGGAATTATTCCGTTCGAACGCGTTCTCGAACGCTACACGAACGTGAACTCTCTGGAACACTTCGTTCGAACGCGTTTTCAAACGCAACACGAACGTACACACACTGGACAGTCTCGTTCGAACGTAGATACGAACGTGACACTAACGAATCTGTCCTGAAATTGTTATAAACTGCAAAGACTTAGATTAATTTAATATTAACTTAGTAAATCATATACTGAAACACAATAAATCTTGGTAGTATAGATTTAAGTTATTATTAGGGTGTTCAATTATCACAAGCATACACTTAGTCATAAAGTTGAAACTTATTTGTGTGTTGCATACTTGGTTGAGAATTTAAAGTGTTATTTTACACAAGTAATTCCATCCAATCTTGATTGACACTTACACATATATCTACACATATCGTATACAGTTTGTTCTATTGAATAAGTGTAATAATGGGTTTGAATTGCTAAAAGATCTTATTGAAAAAGTGTTTAAAGAATATTCTGTCAAAAAAGCGATAAGAGCCTAAGTGGTCAGGGATTTAAGTGGTTACTCCGGACCCCCCTCGTCCTCTGGGAATATTCGTTTATTCATTTTTCTAAAGAATCTTTAGTTGAAATTCAAGGACTTGTGTTTATTGGAATCACCGTCCAATAAAACAACAAGTGGTTACTTAGTATATCACTTTGAACAAAATCATTTGTTGATCGTTGTGCAATTTGTCTTTTGTAGACCTATTGACCCTTGTTGATTTTTCCAAGTGGAAACATCATAGTACCGGTCTCTCATGGAGAAAATCCGGAGAAGTTTGGTGGGGCAAACTTCAAACAGTGGCATAACAAAATGATGTTCTACCTGACAACTCTGCAGTTGGCTAAGTACCTCAAAGATCCTCCGGGTCCTGTGGATGGTGAATCAGAGGCAGCCAAGGAACTGCGAGAAGAGACATGGTCGTCTGGCGACTTCCTATGCAAGAACTACCTTATGGGTGGTCTTGACAATACCATGTACATTGTGTACTAAGGCATGTCTTCTGCGAAGATTCTCTGGGAATCTCTCGAGAAGAAATACAAAACCGACGATGCCGGACAAAAGAAATTTGTCGTGGGTAGAATGATGTCTCAGTTGGGTGAACTGCAATTGATCATTCATGAAATACTGGATTAATGAATGAAACTCTGTGAGACGTTTCAAGTTGCCATCATAATTGAAAAGTTGCCTCCATCATGGAATGACTTTAGGAGCTATCTGAAACATAAAAAGAAGCAGATGAGCCTTGAAGACCTTGGAGTTCGATTGAGAATCGAACATGACAACATGATGTCTGAGAAGGACAGCTACAAGACTATGGAGTCTAAGGCCAACATCATTGAGGGTGTAAAGGGTAGCAAGAAGAGAAACAGTGGAGATGATTCTTCCCAAGCGAACAAGAAGTTCAAGGGGAAGTGCTACAACTGTGAAAAGAACAGTCATATGATAAAGGACTGCAGAAACAAGAAGTCTCAGGACAAGGGCAAGAAAAATGAGGTCTAAGTCGCTGAAGATGAGCAGTTAACTGATGAGATTTCAGAAATGAATCTCTCAGCAATGGTAACTGAAGCCAACTTGGTTGGGAATCCGAGAGAATAGTGGGTAGACACTGGGGCTACTCGTCATATCTGTGCAGATAGCAAGATGCTTTCCTCGTATCAGAAGGTCGATGGCGGCGATCATCTGACAATGGAAAACTCGTGTACCTCTAGAATGGTTAGACAAGGCACAGTGGTTCTGAAAATGATATCTGGAACGGAGCTTACATATAAGAATGTTTGCATGTTCCAGATATTTGGAAGAACTCGGTCTCGGGTTTGTATTTGTTTCTGACAAGATTATATTAACCAAAAATGATGTCTATGTAGGAAAATGATACCTCGCTGAGGGCCTTTTCAATGAATGTCAATTATGCTATTAATAAAGCTGAAACTTCTGCTTATATTATTGAGTCACAAAATGTATGGCATGAGAGTTTAGGACATGTTAATTATGATACAATGCGTAAATGCGTACATTAATTAACATGGACCTTATACCTAAATTTGCATTGATAGCCAACATAAGTGTGAGGCATGTGTTGAAGTAAAAATACATAGAACATCATAGAACGAAGTTCTGAACCCTTGGAACTTGTACACACTGACGTGTGTGACATGAATATTGTGCAAACAAGATGCGGTAAAAAGTACTTTGTCACTTTTATCGATGAAAGCACAAGATTCTGTTAAGTGTATTTGCTGAGGAGCAAAGCTGAAGCTATTGAGAGCTTTATACACTGAGAATGAAGTTTCAAATCAACTTGGCAAGGAAATCAAAAGAATCGGGAGTGATAGAGGTGGTGAATATGTTTCATCATTCGGTGAATATTGTTCTGTGCATGGAATTATTCATGAAACCCCTACTCTTTATTCTCCTCAACAAACGGGATTGTTGAGTGCAAAAACCGAACGTTGAAGGAAATGATGAATGCCACGTTGACTAGTTCTGGTTTACCTCAGAACTTGTGGGGGGAAAGCCCTGTTTTCCGCGAACTACGTTCTGAACAAGCTTCCTCACAGGAGATTGGACAAGACACCATATGAGTTGTGGAAAGGTTATGTACCTTCCTACAAATATCTGAAAATGTGGGGGTGTCTTGCCAATTGCCAAGGTGATGGTTCCTAAACCTAAGAAGGTGGAATATGAACCAAAACTGTTGATTGTATATTCATCGGATATGCTTGCAACAATAGTGCGTATCGATTCTTAGTACACAAGTATGAGATTTCTGACATCAATCTAAATGTGATGATTGAGTCAAGGAATGCAATATTTTTTGAAGACACATTTCCTTGTAAGGAAAGACAAAGAATAGAGTCTCTCAGAAGATATGTTGATACTGTCAAGGACAGTGATCAGGTTGACTAAGAGTCAGATCCGATTTTCTGACATATTTGTTAGAAAATTAGCCTCAAAGCTATAAAGAAGCTATGTCTTCTACGGAGGCACCTCTGTGGAAAGAGGCTATTAACAGTGAGATTGATTCAATCCTACAAAACCATACTTAGGAGTTGGTTGATCTTCCTCCAGGTTGTAAGCCACGGGGCTACAAATGGATATTCAAACGGAAGATGAAAACGAATAGATCAATAGAGAAATACAAGGCAAGGTTTGTCATAAAAGGTTATAGACAAAAAGAAGGCTTTGTTTACTTTGACACATATTCACCAGTGATTTGTATCACATCGGTAAGAATACTCATAGCCATAGCAGCTATATTTGGTCTTGAAATACATCAAAGGGATGTAAAGACGTCATTCTTGAATGGTGGATTGGATGAATAGACTTACATGGAACAACCAGAAGGGTTTAATGTTCCTGGATAAGAACAGAAGGTGTGCAAACTTGTAAAATCCTTGTACGGATTAAAACAAACACATAGACAATGACATGAAAAGATTGACAAAGAGATATTGTCAAGTGGGTTTAAAACCGATGAGTGTGATAAGTGTATATACACCAAATCAACTCAAGAATGATATGTCATTGTATGTCTCTATGTAGACAATATGCTGATAATTGGTAATAATCATAAGTTGATTCAGTCTACCAAGAAAGTGTTATCCAGCAAATTTGATATGAAAGATTTGGGAGTAGCTAACCTAACTCTTCCTCTATCAAAGAATACTGGCTTAAGCATATCGCAAATAGAGTATTCAAGGATCATCAGAAGTCTGATGTATCTCACGAATTGTACAAGAACTGATATCGCTCAAGCTGTGAACAGGCTTAGCAGATATACTAGCAATCCAGGACATAACCACTGGAAAGCCATAGTAAGAGTTTTGAGGTATGAGAAACTTCAAAATATGGGCTACATTACGAGAGATATCATGTTGTTCTAGAGGGATACAGCGATGAAAAACTAGATATCTGATATATTGGATTCCAAATCTATGAGTAGATTTGCTTTCACACTTGGTAACGCAGCCGTGTCATGGAAATCCTCGAGGCAAACATGTATTGTCCGGTCTACTATGGAATCAGAGTTCATAGCGTTAGACAAAATAGCGGAAGAAGCGGAATGGCTTTGAAACTTCCTCGATGATATTCCTAGTTGGCCCAAACCGGTGCTAGCGATAAGCATACATTGTAAAGGCCAATCGGCTATTGGGAGAGCCCAAAATATAATGTATAATGGTAAGTCTCGACACATATGTCGGAGACATAATACCATAGGTCAACTGCTCTCAAATGGTATAATATCGATCGATTATGTTGAGTCGAAGGAAACCTAGCGAATCCATTAACTAAAGTTTTACCTCGAGAGCAAGTTGAGAAGTCATCATGGGAATGGGCTTGAAGCCTATAATCTAAGAATTGTCACTGTGGAAACCCAACCTAGCTGACTGGAGATCCCAAGATCTAGGTTCAAAAGTGACAACATAAACTTTGTGCAATTCAAAACAAGCTCTAAAGAGTTTTGTACTATTTCCAATTCCGATAATGATGTTGAGTGCTGTCTGTCATTGGTTAGGTTAAGCTAAGGCTTTTAATGATCACTATATTAGGACATGAGTCCTAATGGGGGTAAAGACATATTACCCCTGTAGGGGTTTTTAGGGGATGAATCCGGTAACGCAGGGTAAGCGGTGAAAATCCGATTTTCAGATTTCAAAACTTTTTCTCAGATTAATTAAATAAACATATTTATTTAACATTCCAATAATCAAATTATGAAAATAAATTCAATAAAACATATTTAGGTGAATTTACCGAAATACCCTTGCTTTGTATTTTTGTCCATTTTAGTGCGAAATTGATCAAATCAATTTTGAATGATTCTAAATCATTTCCAATATGAAATTATGATGTTCAAAACATCAAAACACCAAAGCAACCAAAATCCCCAAATTCCATCATCAAAGCCGTGAGCTCCATTAAGGTTCAAATTTGTGCATTTTGCACTTTCATGCTTCAAGACACATCCAAATGATATCCAATCAACATGAAACTTTATATGCATCATATACACACATAAATACACAACATATATGAAAACCCCCAATTTGGAATTAGTCATGAACCCTAATTTTTCAATTTCCACAAATTGGACAAATTAGACCAAATACATTAAATCAATTACTTCAATCATCATTCTTCCATCCAATCCAAGTCTCAACACAATGAAACAACTCAAGATCAAATCTAGGTCATTTAAGAGTGGGTCAATAACTCTAGATTAGCAACATGGTTTCCAAAACCTTAAAAGAAAGCTTACAACTACAATAGTCACAACCTTCCTTCACAATACATGCTCAACACTTTCAATAAAATTTTCCATCATCAAAACACAAGAAATAAAGAAAAGAAATACTTAAGAACATCACAAGATGTTGCCTAGATCCTAAGGAACAATTTCCTTTCTAATAGTAAGTTTGAAAAACTTACAAAATCCAAGCTTTTCTTTAGCTTTTTCTTTTTCTCCTTCACTTGCTTCCTTAGTTTCTTTCAATGGAGTTTTATGAAAAGTGTATTAGGTTAACCAAATGAAAAGCAAATGAAAACAATATATACTCATGCATAATTGGCCTTGGCCGAATTCACAAGGCATGAAATAACAAGTTTTTCATTTCACTTTCATTTCAAATTCATTTGTTATCTTAATACAAATATCTAAAACTACTTTATAGATATTTATTTAAGTCAACAATTGCAACTAACATCATTTACTTAATATATCCTAAAGTAAGATATTTATATTTTAATTAATTTAATCATTTAACAATTAATTAATTAATTAATTAATCAAATACAAATATATTAAATATATATATAATATTTACATTAAATATTAAAAACATATATTCATTTAGGATATAAGTCAAATAACTCATTTTGACTAATAATTAATGTGTATTTAAATTAATCAAGTATTAAATGTAAATACACAATAATTAGGCAAATGACTATCTAGTTCTTTTAGCACGTATCTAGCGTTTAACCTTTAAACGACTTTATAAATAATCAATATTATTTATTAATGTTGCTCTAGTGCTCTACGAGTATGTTTCATTATTGAGACTCTCTAGATTCAGGTATATCCGTCACGAAATCAAATTTCGTGTCCATAATCTATCCACCCGTAGATTATGACGATCACGGATAATCTCGCTGAACCATACAGGTCGAGGTCATGGAAAATGTATAATTCCTCTGTCACAGGTATCCGGATAAATCTCAGAGATATAGATGTAAACGTCAAATCTCTATCGGGATTTTCCAGTCGACTATTCTATTAGCAATCTCAAAAAGAATGTTTAGAACTAGCTTCTAAACTTTACCACGGGCCCATGGTTTTATCTGATTGCTAATCATATGGACTACCTATGCTCTGATACACAGAACTGACGGATCCTATCTTGATACACATAGGACACCCTGAGGATCTGTCTACACCCAACGAACAGGCGGAGGTCTGATCTAAATAGATCGGTGACGTGACTGCCGTCTAAGTGTAGAAGATGTCTCATGTGCCCACAATGGCATCTCAAGTCTAAGAATCACAAGTGCTACTCAACCCAAGAAGATTCTTATTGACGCTGGTGTACCATCCATTAAGAATCTTCGGTGAGTCGTTCAGTGTTTATCCGCTATAAACACCTACACGTCTATACTAGTCTCCAAGACTAATGGTTCATTGAGAAACCATTGGAATCATATATTCCAGTATACGACATGTACCGGTCTCAACGGGTTTACTATACTGACCAAGTAGTGTAAACCTTGACCAGGAACTGTCTGAGAATGACAACGTCATGATACTTCTCAATGTCCGTTGCGACGCTTTTGCAACTGTATCATGACTAATCATTCTCGGGTCATTACGTCTTTACCATATAGAAAGATAGATTATATTATAGAAACTGCATATATTATTCATAATAATAATGTTTTACAGAAGTATTTAACAGAAATACACCGGGAATTGGCGCTCTGAGCACCAACCCCAACAAAATCTCCCACTTGCTCTAGTGCCAATATCGATTGTATCTAATACCCATCGACTCCACGAGTTTATCAAACAGCTTCGGAGGTATGGCCTTCGTCAGCGGGTCTTGTACGGGCCAAATTTGGGCCCAAGGGTAAAATCGACATTTTATCTCGAGACTGACCAATATCAGACCAAGAAGCCTCACGGGCCCAAGCTCATTGTCATCAAGAGGGCCAACGGACGCAGTAGATACCAAATCAAGAAACGTCCAGACTCATAAATATCTCACATAACTCGACAGTTTCCAACATCCAACGAACGAGTAATTAAAGGTAATAAATACACACGTTTCCCGAGAGTGTGTATATAAGAGAAGAAAGTCTACGAGAAAATGGGATGGACAATCCATAGCTCGATCATATTCAACTTCTAACAACTCTTAGCTTAGTCATATTCTCTCCAGAGCTCTCGGAACCTCCGACCCACTGCCCTCACGGTAGTCAACAGAACTCAATGTACGTCAAGCCTTGCTATTCCATTATTTACAGCTCATCTTCACTACTGACTTGAGCGTCGGAGTGCCCCCGGCGCCCACCACACCGGTGGGTAGTCTACTCCTGCTCACTCTAACTTTGTTTTGCAGGATCGCTAGCGCCCCCAACTATAAATTCTCGATTGTGGACCTCGGGCGAAATCCAGCGTCCACAATTTGGCGCCGTCTGTGGGGACTTAGCGATTCATAGCAGACGAAGATCTCTCAATCTACGATCCCTTCAACACAGCTACACATGGCTTCTAGCAGCGATCAAACATTTGACCATATGGCCTCTCAATTGGCCACTCTACAAGAACGATTACGAGTCTTAGAGGAGGAAAATTCAGCCATGCGAATCTCCAATATAACCCTCCGGAAGCAACTGGAGCAAATCTCTTCAACCTCCCGACAACCTGATACTACAGACCTTCCCGGCAATCCCACAATCCCCGCCAATCTCTTGGGGGCATTCAACAATGTGACAAGTGACAATCCGCCATCAGACAACCATCCACCAAATCAAGAAAGAAGTCAACATATCTCCTCAATCGACCAAGCACGGCAAGTTGCCTCCACCATGCGCAAGGAAATGCAGGAGTTCAAAGATTCAATTCTCTCCAGCCTACCTGGTGCAAGACTACCAGTGAGAAAAAGCCGAGCCGGTACGATCTCAGATACTCCATTTTTGGAGACCTTCACTTCCATCGAACTACCAAGGAAGTTCAGTCCTCCAGATATGAAGATGTATGATGGATCAACTGACCCAGACGACCATGTTGTCCGTTACAAATACAAGATGATATCAACCGGCTTGTCACCAAGCAAATGGGAAGCTGGAATGTGCAGAGGATTTGGAGAAACATTGGCTGGTCCTGCCTTCACCTGGTTCATCAATCTCCCATACAGATCCATCGAGTCTTACCAACAGCTAGCAGATAAATTTGTGGAGCATTTTGCAAGATCTTGCAAACTTGAGAAGACCACCAATGACCTCAATGCCATCCAGCAACGGAGAAGGGAGTCCTTGCGAAGCTACGTGGCTCGTTTCAATAAAGAGAGAATAACAATCTCAGATCTCTATCAGCCTACTGCAGTGGAAGCATTCAGAAATGGATTACTTTCAGAAAGCGGACTCTACAAAAAGCTCACTAAATTTCGATGCTACACTATGGATCATGCCATGGCCCAGGCTCAAATTGAGATCAGATGGGAGGAGGATAAGAGAAACAAGAAAGAAGAGAATTCCATCAACCATCACAATGAGAGAACCTTAAATCCGCCCAAGCGACCCTACAAATGATATGCCAGCGATGTACTTCAATAAAATGATACTTGATGTAATTAGTCCATAAAAAAGAGGCTAGATGACCACCCATTGTTGCCTTGGGACATCATAGCTTCCCAAACAAGTATTCATTGATTACTACAGAAAAAATTGACCTTCACAAAACTACAACTTAGGGAGAAATCCATTTGCTCCAATCGACCACATAAAAATCATCAGACCCAATCGATATACTTCTTCCATTCGACATGAGAATACCTTCATATTCTTCCAGCATTCCCAACCGACTAAGAAGTATTCTCTAGTAATGTCATCCACTCCATACTACATGGAAAGATTATCATATTCTCCATACGATAAGGTGGATGGCCATCTGGCTATATAGAAGAATTGTTATCATTTCCATACGACATTGAAGGACCCACCACATTCAGACGACTGAAAGGATTTTCATATCCTCCATATGACATGCATGGATTGCCTTCAAATCCATACTACATGGTTAGATAGTCGTCTCTTTCAGGCGACATGAGAAGATAATTATATTCTTCACATTACATGAATGGATTGCCATCGACTCTAGACTCCATTCGACCATAGTCTCATGGACCCTCATCGGGAACAAGGCGCGTCCCTTCAGTGGAACCATTTTTCCTACCATTCACCCCATATGATGAAGAGATATACTTGGCGTGGACATCCCAGTCGACATTACCAGGTATGACTTGCACTTTTTATAGTTTGACATTACAATTTATAATTTGGGACTTGTTATGGGTGTCCCAGTCGACATTACAACATATAGTTTGATAATTGTTATGGATGTCCCAGTCGACATCACAACATATAGTTTGGTAATTGTTATTGATGTCTCAGTCGACAATACAATATGTGGCTTGGCACTTGTTGAGTATCCCACTCGACACTACATGTATGGGGTGATAATATCCCAGTCGACATTACCAGATTTGGTAAGGATATCCCACTCGACACTACATGTATGTGGTGATAATATCCCAGTCGACATTACCAGTTTTGGTAAGGATATCCCACTCGAAACTACATGAATGGAGAATTGGTATTAGGATATCTCATTCGACACTACATGTATGGGGTGAAAATATCCCAGTCGACATTATGAGACTTGGTAAGGATATCCCACTCGACACTACATGTATGGAGAATTGGTATTAGGATATCCCGTTCGACACTACATGTATGGGGTGATAATATCCCAGTCGACATTACCAGACTTGGTAAGGATATCCCACTCGACACTACATGTATGGAGACTCACCATGAGGAAGATGTCACATTCGACACTACACGTGAGAAGCTTGGCACTTGTTAAGGATCTCATTCGACACTACACGTGTGAAGCTTGGTACTTGTTAAGGATCTCATTCGACACTACTTATATGGTCTTGTAGAATGAGGAATGAGAACCCTCATTGACCTTCATCATGTTCATTCGACCGTAGTCTCATGGTCTTCAGGCGATATGGTCTCAGACTACAAGTCCTGTAGAATGAGGAATTATGTCCTCATTGACCTTTGTCAGGTCTTGTAGAATGAGGAATGAGAACCCTCATGGACCTTCATCAGGTTCATTCGACCGTAGTCTCATGGTCTTCAGGCGACATGGTCTCAGACTACAAGTCCTGTAGAATGAGGAATTATGTCCTAATTGACCTTTGTCAGGTCTTGTAGAATGAGGAATGAAAACCCTCATGGACCTTCATCAGGTTCATTCGACCGTAGTCTCATGGTCTTCAGGCGACATGGTCTCAGACTACAAGTCCTGTAGAATGAGGAATTATGTCCTCATTGACCTTTGTCAGGTCTTGTAGAATGAGGAATGAGAACCCTCATGGACCTTCATCAGGTTCATTCGACCGTAGTCTCATGGTATTCAGGCGACATGGTCTGAGACTACAAGTCCTGTAGAATGAGGAATTATGTCCTCATTGACCTTTTTCAGGTCTTGTAGAATGAGGAATGATAACCCTCATGGACCTTCATCAGGTTCATTCGACCGTAGTCTAATGGTCTTCAGGCGACATGGTCTCAGACTACAAGTCCTGTAGAATGAGGAATTATGTCCTCATTGACCTTTGTCAGGTCTTGAAGAATGAGAACCCTCATGGACCTTCATCAGGTTCATTCGACCGTAGTCTCATGGTCTTCAGGCGACATGGTCTCAGACTACAAGTCCTGTAGAATGAGGAATTATGTCATCATTGACATTTGTCAGGTCTTGTAGAATGAGGAATGGGAACCCTCATTGACATTCTTCAGGTCTAGTATAGTGAAAAGTGATGACCTTCTTGGACTTTTATCAAGTCCATTCGACAGGTCCATACGACCGTAGTCACATGGACCCTCATCAGGAGAATAGGTGATAACCTTCATAGACCTTCATCGGGTCTAGTAGTATGATAAGGAAAGACTCTTGGACCGTCGTCAGGTCTGTAGAGTGAAGACTTTCACAGACCTTCATTTGGTCCAAAGGACATTGAAGACTCCCCTGGTCATTTGACCCGTAGTATGAGGATTATCCTAAGCTTCATCTGGTTCAGTCGACAGGGGACATCCCCCACGGACTCATGTAGAGTCAAGTTGTAGACATACACATGTCGTATGACTTATATCCTGAACCTCATCTGGTTCAGTCGACCGGGGACATCCCCCATGGACTCTAGTCGAATCAAATAAACTCATGAACCCTCATCTGGTTCAGTCGACCGGGGACATCCCCCACGGACTCATGTAGAGTCAAGTTGTAGACATACACATGTCGTATGACTTATATCCTGAACCTCATCTGGTTCAGTCGACCGGGGACATCCCCCATTGACTATTGTCGAGTCAAATAAACTCATGAACCCTCATCTGGTTCAGTCGACCGGGGACATCCCCCATGGACTCTTGTCGAGTCAAATAAACTCCTGAACCCTCATCTGGTTCAGTCGACCGGGGACATCCCTCATGGACTCTTGTCGAGTCAAATAAACTCATGAACCCTCATCTGGTTCAGTCGACCGGGGACATCCCCACGGACTCATGTAGAGTCAAGTTGTAGACATACACATGTCGTATGACTTATATCCTGAACCTCATCTGGTTCAGTCGACCGGGGACATCCCCCATTGACTCTTGTCGAGTCAAATAAACTCCTGAACCCTCATCTGGTTCAGTCGACCGGGGACATCCCCCATGGACTATTGTCGAGTCAAATAAACTCCTGAACCCTCATCTGGTTCAGTCGACCGGGGACATCCCCCATGGACTCTAGTCGAATCAAATAAACTCATGAACCCTCATCTGGTTCAGTCGACCGGGGACATCCCCCACGGACTCATGTAGAGTCAAGTTGTAGACATACACATGTCGTATGACTTATATCCTGAACCTCATCTGGTTCAGTCGACCGGGGACATCCCCCATTGACTATTGTCGAGTCAAATAAACTCATGAACCCTCATCTGGTTCAGTCGACCGGGGACATCCCCCATGGACTCTTGTCGAGTCAAATAAACTCCTGAACCCTCATCTGGTTCAGTCGACCGGGGACATCCCTCATGGACTCTTGTCGAGTCAAATAAACTCATGAACCCTCATCTGGTTCAGTCGACCGGGGACATCCCCACGGACTCATGTAGAGTCAAGTTGTAGACATACACATGTCGTATGACTTATATCCTGAACCTCATCTGGTTCAGTCGACCGGGGACATCCCCCATTGACTCTTGTCGAGTCAAATAAACTCCTGAACCCTCATCTGGTTCAGTCGACCGGGGACATCCCCCATGGACTATTGTCGAGTCAAATAAACTCCTGAACCCTCATCTGGTTCAGTCGACCGGGGACATCCCTCATGGACTCTTGTCGAGTCAAATAAACTCATGAACCCTCATCTGGTTCAGTCGACCGGGGACATCCCCACGGACTCATGTAGAGTCAAGTTGTAGACATACACATGTCGTATGACTTATATCCTGAACCTCATCTGGTTCAGTCGACCGGGGACATCCCCCATTGACTCTTGTCGAG
Organism: Zanthoxylum bungeanum; assembly: GCA_019454045.1. Taxonomy (NCBI): domain Eukaryota; kingdom Viridiplantae; phylum Streptophyta; class Magnoliopsida; order Sapindales; family Rutaceae; genus Zanthoxylum; species Zanthoxylum bungeanum. The sequence goes on along the minus strand of SKCR01039275.1, from coordinate 2,124 downwards.
TCAAATAAACTCCTGAACCCTCATCTGGTTCAGTCGACCGGGGACATCCCCCATGGACTCTTGTCGAGTCAAATAAACTCCTGAACCCTCATCTGGTTCAGTCGACCGGGGACATCCCTTATGGACTCTTGTCGAGTCAAATAAACTCATGAACCCTCATCTGGTTCAGTCGACCGAGGACATCCCCCACGGACTCATGTAGAGTCAAGTTGTAGACATACACATGTCGTATGACTTATATCCTGAACCTCATCTGGTTCAGTCGGCCGGGGACATCCCTCATGGACTCTTATCGAGTCAAATAAACTCCTGAACCCTCATCTGTTTCAGTCGACCGGGGACATTCCCATGGACTCTTGTCGAGTCAAATAAACTCATGAACCCTCATCTGATTCAGTCGACCGGGGACATCCCCCATGGACTCGTGTCGAGTCAAATAAACTTCTGAATCCTCATCTGATTCAGTCGACCGGGGACATCCCCAATGGACTCATGTCGAGTCAAATAAACTTCTGAATCCTCATCTGGTTCAGTCGACCGGGGACATCCCCCACGGACTCATGTAGAGTCAAGTTGTAGACATACACATGTCGTATGACTTATATCCTGAACCTCATCTGGTTCAGTTGACCGGTGACATTCCCAGATGACTCTTGTCGAGTCAAATGAAGACATGGACTTCCTTCAGTTCATAGACTTGTCAAATGAAATAACTCATGAACCCTCATCTGGTTCAGACGACCCAGGACATCCCCCACGGACTCATATCGAGTCAAGTGGTAGACATACACATGTCGTACGACTTATATCCTGACCTTCATCTGGTTCAATCGATTGGGTACTTCCCCAATGGCTCTGGTAGAGTCAAGTTCATTATCCCAACCATCATCTGGTTCGGTCGACTGGATACTTCCCCAATGGCTCTTGAAGAGTCAAGCTCATAACTTGATATTCGTTTGGCAGCATCAACGCTCGAGTACACCTACATACTATGGCCTCAAGCGACACACGCGTCAAGTACTCTCCAATTCAAGGACTCCTTGACTTAGAGAGTAGGGGACAAACTGTACGGGCCAAATTTGTGCCCAAGGGTAAAATCGACATTTTATCTCGAGACTGACCAATATCAGACCAAGAAGCCTCACGGGCCCAAGCTCATTGTCATCAAGAGGGCCAACGGACGCAGTAGATACCAAATCAAGAAACGTCCAGACTCATAAATATCTCACATAACTCGACAGTTTCCAACATCCAACGAACGAGTAATTAAAGGTAATAAATACACATGTTTCCCGAGAGTGTGTATATAAGAGAAGAAAGTCTACGAGAAAATGGGATGGACAATCCATAGCTCGATCATATTCAACTTCTAACAACTCTTAGCTTAGTCATATTCTCTCCAGAGCTCTCGGAACCTCCGACCCACTGCCCTCACGGTAGTCAACAGAAGTCAATGTACCTTAAGCCTTGCTCTTCCATTATTTACAGCTCGTCTTCACTACTGACTTGAGCGTCGGAGTGCCCCCGGCGCCCACCACACCGGTGGGTAGTCTACTCCCGCTCACTCTACCTTTGTTATGCAGGATCGCTAGCGCCCCCAACTACAAATTCTCGATTGTGGACCTCGGGCGAAATCCAGCGTCCACAGGTCTGCTACATTATCTTCACTCGGTACCTTGCACACGACAATATCCTCTCGCGACACGATCTCTCGAATGATGTGGTACTTGCGTTCCACATGCTTCGACTTCTAATGCGCCCTCGGTTCCTTTGCTTGCGCAATGGCTCCAATATTATCACAGTATAACGGAATCACATTCTCGATACTTGGGACAACTCCCAATTCTGTGATAAAGTTCTTTATCCACACAGCCTCTTTTGCAGCTTCAGAAGCCGCAATATATTCCGCCTCAGTGGTGGAATCAGCTGTCGATCCCTGTTTGGAACTCTTCCAACAAACTGCACCTCCGTTAAGGGTAAAGACAAATCCAGATGTAGACTTTATATCATCGGGATCCGATTGGAAATCAGAGTCTGTATACCCATTAACCTGCAGTTCGTTTCCTCCATAAACTATTAACTTATCCTTAGTACCTTTAAGATACTTTAGGATATGTTTAATGG